>JBBPBX010003903.1:17391-27976 GCA_038048925.1 Garcialebias charrua | reverse complement strand
TATATGTATATATATATATATATATGTATATATATGTATGTATATATATATGTATATATATATATATGTATATATATATGTATGTATATATATGTATATGTATATATATATATGTATATATATATATATATGTATATATATATATGTATATATACAAGCCCAAAACCAGAAAAGTTGGCACGTTGTGGAAATCGCAAATAAAAACAGAATACAATGACTTGCAAATCTTTTTCAACCTATATTCAATTGAACACACTGCAAAGACCACATACTTAACGTTCGAACTGGTAAACTTTGTTATTTTTTGCAATTATTAGCTCATTTGGAATTTGATGCCTGCAACATGTTTCAAAAAAGCTGGCACAAGTGACAAAGAAGACAGAGAAATTTGAGGAATGCTCATCAAACACTTATTTGGAATATCCCACAGGTGAACATGCAAATTGGGAACAGGTGGGTGCCATGATTGGGTATAAAAGCAGCTTCCTTGACATGCTCAGTCATCCACATAGAAGGATGGGGCGAGGGTCACCACTCTGTGAACAAATGCGTGGGCAAATTGTCGAACAGTTCAAGAACAACTTTTCTCAACGAGCTATTGCAAGGAATTTAGGAATTTCACCATCTACGGTCCGTAATATCATCAAAAGGTTCAGAGAATCTGGAGAAATCACTACACGTAAGGGGCAAGGCCGAAAACCAACATTGAATGCCCGTGACCTTCGATCCCTCAGGCGGTACTGCATCAAAAACCGACATCAGTGTGTAAAAGATATCACCACATGGGCTCAGGAATACTTCAGAAAACCACTGTCAGTAACTACAGTTCGTCGCTACATCTGTAAGTGCAAGTTAAAGCTCTACTATGCAAAGCAAAAGCCATTCATCAACAAGATCCAGAAACGCCGCCGGCTTTGCTGGGCCCGAGCTCATCTGAGATGGACTGATGCAAAGTGGAAAAGTGTTCTGTGGTCTGATGAGTCCACATTTCAAATTGTCTTTGGAAACTGTGGACGTCGTGTCTTACGGACCAAAGAGGAAAAGAACCATCAGGACTGTTATAGGCGCAAAGTTCAAAAGCCAGCATCTGTGATGGTATGGGGGTGCATTAGTGCCCAAGGCATGGGTAACTTACACATCTGTGAAGGCACCATTAATGCTGAAAGGTACATACAGGTTTTGGAGCAACATATGCTGCCATCCAAGCGACGTCTTTTTCATGGACGCCCCAGCTTATTTCAGCAAGACAATGCCAAGCCACATTCTGCACGTGTTACAACAGCGTGGCTTCGTAGCAAAAGAGTGCGGGTCCTCCCCTGGCCTGCCTGCAGTCCAGACCTGTCCCCCATTGAAAATGTGTGGCGCATTATGAAACGTAAAATACGACAACGGAGACCCCGGACTGTTGAACAACTTAAGCTGTACATCAAGCAAGAATGGGGAAGAATTCCACCTGAAAAGCTTCAAAAATTGGTCTCCTCAGTTCCCAAACGTTTACTGAGTGTTGTTAAAAGGAAAGGCGATGTAACACAGTGGTAAATATGTCCCTGTGCCAACTTTTTTGCAATGTGTTGCTGCCATTGAATTCTAAGTTAATGGTTATTTGCAAAACAAAATAAAGTTTCTCCGTTCGAACATTAAATATATTGTCTTTGCATTCTATTCAGTTGAATATGGGTTGAAAAAGATTTGCAAGTCATTGTATTCTGTTTTTATTTGCGATTTGCACAACGTGCCAACTTTTCTGGTTTTGGGCTTGTATATATATATAGTATATATATATATATATATATATATATGTATATATATATATATATATATATATGTATATATATATGTATATATATATATATATATATGTATATATATATATTTTTTCATTCAACCTTTATTTAGTCAGGTAAATCTTTTGAACCTCATGGGCTCATTTACGAAAGCGACCTGCTAAAACTAAAGAACAATGAACAGCAGTGATAGAATTTCATTAAACAATAAACAAACAAACAATAAACAATAGAAAACAAAAAGAGAGAAAAAAACAAAAGATTTTTTTTTTTTTTTTTTTTAACAAAGTATCAAAAAACTAGCAAAACATTATAAGGTAGACGTATAAAATCAAAGACAGGAACAAATCTGCATTGGTTTTTGCCAGGATTCCAACAGATTCTGAAAACCATTTAGAGAAGTCAAGGTCGAGAGCTTCAGATCTTTTTGTAAGATATTCCATGAAGCAGGAGCAGAGTAGGAGAAGGCCCTTTTTCCAANATTATATATATATATATATATATATATATATATATATATATATATATATATATTTTACTAGCCTTATTGCATATGCCACTTTACCTCTATACCAATATCAACTACCTCATACATATACTGTGTACATAAACTTCATATGCTGCTTTGTCACTCTATTACAAATGTCAATGCCAGAACTTTCATTTTATTTTATAGATATACTTTTTACACTTTTATACTACTATGCAAAAAACTCAGGACAGTATTACACTTTTGTTATTTCATTTTATGCTTATGTTTATTAAATGTTTAGTGTTTTAGTGTTGGTGTAACTTTTCATACTTTCATACTACTACTATGCAAAAACTACTATGCAAAAACTCAGGACAGTATTACACTTTTATCATTTCATTTTATGCTTATGTTTATTAAATGTTTTAGTGTTTTAGTGTTTAAAT
This sequence comes from Garcialebias charrua, assembly GCA_038048925.1. Classification (NCBI taxonomy): domain Eukaryota; kingdom Metazoa; phylum Chordata; class Actinopteri; order Cyprinodontiformes; family Rivulidae; genus Garcialebias; species Garcialebias charrua. The sequence continues at coordinate 25,274 of JBBPBX010003903.1, read as the reverse complement.
GTTTACTGTTTCACCGAGGGACAGAGAGAAATGCAATTTCAATCCTGTGTATGTCCTGTACATATTGCAGTTTGACAATAAAGTTGACTTTGACTTTTGACTTTAACGTCTAATATGTGCAAACTGATGGAAAGGGTGGTGAATGAAAGATTAATACAATATTTGGAATCAAGAAATGTAATTGCTCCTTATCAGAGTGGTTTTCGTAGAGGGAGAGGAACAATGGATCCTATTTTATGTTTAGAGGATGATATTAGAAAAGCTCAGATTAATAAGGAAACTGCAGTTGCGGTGTTTTTTGATGTAGTAAAAGCATACAATATGTCATGGAGGGAAGGGTTAATGATTAAATTACACCAGATAGGTATAGGAGGTAAAATGTTTAATTATATGGGATTTTTTTATGTGATATAAATATTCAAGTCAAAATAGGAGCTCATGTGTCACAATCATGTAAAATAGAAAATGGAACTCCGCAAGGAAGTGTGATAAGTCCAACATTATTTTCAGTTATGATTAATGATATCTTTAAAGAATCTTCTATACATTTTGGCAAATCGCTTTTTGCTGATGATGGAGCAATATGGAAAAGAGGGAGAAATGTAGAATATCTTAATTAAAAAAATTCAGGAAGGCATAGGTAAAGTGGGTAAGTGGGGGGTAGAGTGGGACTTTAAATTTTCAATTGAGAAGACAAGTTACGTTTTTTACAAATAAAAAAATTGGGTTGATAAAAAGCTGCATTAGAAAGAGTTAGAAAGGGTGGATTGTTTTCGTTTTTTGGGAATAGTTTTTGATAAAAAATTAACTTGGAAAAATCACATAGAACATATTATGGAGAAAAGTAAAAAGGTTCTTAACATTATGAGGTGTTTAACAGGGTTGAATTGGGGTGCAAGCTTTGATTCACCTAAAAATATTTATGTGCCACTAATTCGATCAAGAATAGATTATGGGAGTGTGGTGTATGGTTCAGCAGATAAAACTAGGTTAAAAAAATTAGATGGTATTCAATCCAGAGCATTGAGAATTTGTTTAGGGGCAGTTAAATCGACACCAGTATGTGCATTACAAGTTGAATCAGGAGAAATGCCATTAAACATCAGAAGGCAACAGATGATGGTTAATTCTTGGATAAATTTAAAAGGACATAATAAAGATCATCCAGTTAAGAAAGTATTAGAAAATTGTTGGGAAAAAGGAAAGAAACAAATGAACAGTTTTGGATGGATTGGGGATGAAAAAGTAAAAATATTGAATGTATATTATAAAGAATTTAGTCAGACAGTATTGTGGCCTTTGAGACCGACATGGTCATGGAAATATACAGTATTAATGTTGACAAATTATCAAATTTTAAGAAACGCAATATAATAGATATTTGCCAAGAATTTTATAATCAAATACAAAACAAGTATGATTATTCACAAATTTATACTGATGGATCAAAAGAACTAAAAAATGAAGCAACCATAGCAGTAGTGATTCCTGAATTAAAGATTAATATTTCAAAACGAACATCTAATTACTTGAGTATTTATGCAGTAGAATTATATCTATTTTATTAGCGTTAGAATGGGTGAGGGAAACTAATATGAATAAAATATTAGTATGTAGTGATTCACTATCTGCATTGGTGAGTTTTGAAAATACAAATAATCACCAAAATATTTTATATGAGATAATGGCTCTTCATCAGAGAATATGTGAACAAAATAAAAATATAGTATTATTCTGGACTCCAGCTCATGTAGGTATTATGGGAAATGAAAGAGCAGATAGCAATGGTGGGCACCAGCCCGCTAAAGCGCTAATCCGCTAATAGCGAACCTAAACAATTTGCTAGCGCTATAGCAGATTTACAAATTTTTATAATTCATAAGCGGATTTGCGCTATTTCTATTTAAAATGCAGTACCGCTAATAACTAATTATCTATCAGTAAAAACGAAAAAACTTATTTACGGGCTCTTAAATCAACCGGACGACTGCTCACGGACCACATTCGGTCAGCGCCGGATGTGGTCCGTGAGCAGTCGTCCGGTTGATTTCAGAGTGGAGCCCGCCCTAAGGGGCCCTATTGGCTATTACCTGTTATGCGTCACCGCGACACGTCAGCGCCTCATTTGCCCTGCTCAAAATGGCTGCCACAGAAGCGAGCCCGCACGAAGGACTTACTTTACAAGAAAACACGGTAAAAACAATTATTCTTGGCTGAGAAAAAACATTTTTCTTAGCTGACTTTCTAGCACAAGGGTTCCTGAGCTTAACTGTTTCAAGAAATGGTCAAATATGCTGGATTAAAAAAAGTAGTTTGCCATTTGCACTTTAGCGCTTTTAAAATTAGCTTACGCAAGTTTTCCTAAGACATAATCACTTTTGAAATTGCGGACCTAAATAAATTAATAAGCGCTTTAGAAATAGTGGAACTAATTTTTGGATTAGCGCTGCCCAGCACTGGCAGATAGGTTGGCTAAGGAAGCTATTAATAAAGAAGATAGTGAAATACAGTACCTGTGAAGTTATCTAAATCTGAAGGCAAAAGTATAGTTTGGAGAGAAAGCAAGAAGATGTGGAAATTTAGATTGGATATTTAAATAAATGGAAGACATTTATATAGGATACAAAATAAAGTTGATGTAGTAAGGATCAGAGGAATAAACAGAAGGGAGGAGATAATTATAAATAGAATAAGAACCGGTCACAATTTATTAAATGGAACTCTTTTTAAGATGGGGAAACATCTTACTGGTTTATGTAATTGGTGTAATACTATAGAAACGATGAAACATGTTTTGATTAGTTGTAAAAAAAATATGCAACTCAAAGAAGAATATTAAAAGTGGAATTAGGTTTTAGTAGAGAACTGAAATTTGAGAATGTGATAGATAGGTCAAATAGTATTGAGGGGAAGAAGAAGATTTTTCGTTTTTTAAAAACTACGTACTGTGATCTTTATGAGAATTTGAGGAAAATATAATAGGATCCAATAGATGGCAGTAATGCAACAAAAAAGGATGCAAGCCGTCGTTAAAACCTAAAGAAGAAGAAGAGGCAAGTTGCCAGATTACTGAAAGCCTCACAGCAAGTAAATTATACAGCATTTCTTTTTTTTACATTTTTGTTGTTGTTGTAATATATATTTTCCTGAGTCAGGTATTGTGCTGATCAATACTGTTACATTTACTTTGTTAAATAAAAACTTTCAAAGGCAAAATCATTATTTTGCTTAACGAGATTTAACTCTGCAGGTCATCCCTGAAATTCTGACGCACAGAATCACAAGTCCAAGTGTAAACTGTGTCACAAAGTAAACATAATAAAAACATATTATCTGCAACATTGTTCATTAAAACACTATTAATGTATTACAGAAAATATACATAGGATATGCACACTTCATATTGAAGACCATTGCATTAGGTAATACATACAGCAAGTTCATTTTTTACAAGCAAGTACAGTACTTGGCTACAAGCAAGTACTTGGCTACTTGCATAAAAACTTTAATGCGGTACTTTTACTAGAGTACATTCTGTTAATTTGCACTTTTACTTAAGTACAGTGTTGAGTACTTTCTCCACCACTGGTCCAGAGGACCCGACTCAACTTGGATAGATTTTTCTACATGGATTACTGAGCAGCATCAGGACATTTTATTCATGTTTGCCACCGAAACAAATGGAACCAAATAGAAGCAGAGAGGTGAAATAATTACTTTGCATACAGCTCCAATGCTCCAGAGTATAAACAAAGTTAATGTTTGCAGCTGTGCTGTCAAAGCACAGCTGCAAACAGCAGCTCAAACATGGAAAATGGTTCACATTTCAGCATGACTCCCACGAACCAGGACAGGTGAAAGTGTGTGTTGTTGACGACACACACAGCTGTTTGTGTCTGGTCAAACAAGCATGGACGATAAGGAAAGCGAACGCATACACATCACTCTGTAACAAATGGGCTCCATTGTCGACACAAATGGCTTTATTTTTCATCCGCACTTCAGCTTTTCCTCGACTGAACAAAGCGACGCTGTGAAAAGTGCTTTTTACTGATTAAAGCACATTACAGTACTGTGACTCATAATGGCAGCAGGCAACATATGACATTAGCATGACCAGAATTTAATGGCAGACGGATCAGCCTCAGATGAATGGAGTGTGGGTGTCATGAAGACCTTGTTTAGTATTAAACCAGTACAGTACATGATTTGAGTTCTCTGTAATAGACCATTGAAACGCTCCAATGGAAGAAAAACATAACACAAAAGAAAGGAGACTGGCAAAGTTAAGCACTTAAAAGTATGTCGAAGAGAAGTGCTGGGTAGTTCAGAGCTTTCCATTAAACATTCATCACTTGTAATTCTTTCATCATTCTCTGATTGTATGGTGGGAGATTAAACATTCGGCGTCCTTTCACAGAACTCCCATCAGAATGTTTTTACAGTCTATTCAATGGAGACTGGCCTCATGACACAATTAATCTGGGATAATGTGCATTTCTTTGTTTGCAATAAGAATAAAAAGAATAGAATTGTTTCATACTGTATTATGATGACCTTTGAAACCTTTTCTGGAGTAAAAAAAAAAAAAAAGCCTGGTCTGGTAGGAACAACACAAGTTTATTATTATTATTTGGGCATGGTGGGGGGTCTGAACTTGGTTTAATCATAGGCTGTGAGAAAACAGATAACAGCATCAGGATTTATGAACGTGTTAGTACTTCATGGACCAAATGGAACAAGCTAGTGTTGTGGTACTTGAGACCGGTCTTGGTCTTGAGACGGTCTCAAGACCTCTTTTTGATGGTCTTGTTCTTGTCTCGGACTCGACCGCATTTGGTCTCGGTCTTGGACATTGGGGACTTAGGATTTTATTTCAAGACCAGTCAAGACCACAACTGTGGAAATATCACTAAACTACCATAATATTGTCCAGTTTATTTGTTAACATCTTTGTTTTTATTGGATGAAAAACATAATTCAAATCCAAGCGATAACGTGACTCATTGCTAAATACATGTTTTGTTACTGCTGTCACGCCCACCCCCTTTCACTCACACATGGTTTTGTACCAACAGAACAAACAGACAACAGAACTAACGTCACAACCAGGGGTGAAAGTAAGTCAGTACGGTCCGGTACTGCATACCACTGAAAGATTTCTCACCAGTATGAAGTACCTGGAAGAGAGGGGAGCATCTGTCTGCTGTCAAGCCTCACTCAGAACCAGTCACGGCTGCACTATTCGCTAACAATAATCAGTCTAACACATGACTTGATCAGTTAACAAATAGCTTTTTCCCATCCATCCATCCATTTTCTTCCGCTTATCCGGGGTCGGGTCGCGGGGGTAGCAGCCTAAGTAGGGAGGCCCAGACTTCCCTCTCCCCAGCCACTTGGAGCAGCTCCTCTGGGGGAATCCCAAGGCGTTCCCAGGCCAGCCGAGAAACATAGTCCCTCCAGCGTGTCCTGGGTCTTCCTCTGGGTCTCCTCCCGGTGGGACATGCCCGGAACACCTCACCAGGGAGGCGTCCAGGAGGCATCCTAACCAGATGCCCGAGCCACCTCAACTGGCTCCTCTCGATGTGGAGAAGCAGCGGCTCTACTCCGAGTCCCTCCCGGATGACTGAGCTTCTCACCCTATCTCTAAGGGAGAGTCCAGACACCCTGCGGAGAAAACTCATTTCAGCCGCTTGTATCCGAGATCTCGTTCTTTCGGTCACAACCCAAAGCTCATGACCATAGATGAGGGTGGGAACGTAGATCGATCGGTAAATTGAGAGCTTTGCCTTTCGACTCAGCTCTCTCTTCACCACGACAGACCGGTACAGCGCCCGCTTCACTGCGGACGCTGCACCTATCCGCCTATCGATCTCACGCTCCAGTTTTCCCTCATTCGTGAACAAGACCCCGAGATACTTAAACTCCTCCACTTGGGGCAGGACCTCCTCCCCGACCTGGAGAGGGCATGCTACCCTTTTCCGGCTCAAGACCATGGCCTCGGATTTGGAGGAACTGATCCTCATCCCGGCCGCATCACACTCGGCTGCAAACCGCTCCAGCGAAAGCTGTAGATCACGATCTGATGAAGCCAATAGGACCACATCATCTGCAAAAAACAGAGAAGCGATTCTAAGGCCACCAAAACGGATCCTCTCAACACCTTGGCTGCGCCTAGAAATTCTGTCCATAAAAGTTATGAACAGAATCGGTGACAAAGGGCAACCTTGGCGGAGTCCAACTCTCACTGGAAACGAGCCTGACTTACTGCCGGCAATGCGGACCAAGCTCTGACACCGGTCGTACAGGGACCTAACAGCCCATATCAATGGGCCTGGTACCCCATACTCCCGGAGTACCCCCCACAGAACCCCCCGAGGGACGCGGTCGAATGCCTTTTCCAAGTCCACAAAGCACATGTAAACTGGTTGGGCAAACTCCCACGCACCCTCCAGGACCCTGTTGAGGGTGTAGAGCTGGTCCAGTGTTCCACGACCAGGACGAAAACCACACTGCTCCTCCTGAATCCGAGGTTCGACTATCCGACGGACCCTCCTCTCCAGAACCCCTGAATAGACCTTACCAGGGAGGCTTAAGAGTGTGATCCCCCTATAGTTGGAACACACCCTACGGTCCCCCTTTTTGAATAGAGGAACCACCACCCCAGTCTGCCAATCCAAGGGAACTGCCCCCGATGTCCACGCGATATTGCAGAGTCACGTAAGCCAACACAACCCCACAACATCAGAGCTTTTTCCCTCTCATTTCAAATTGTTTCTGAACTGTTGGTACTCTGTTGGAGCCTTAATTCTCTACCGTGGTGAAGTTAGTTTTACGCTGGACGTTGGATATCTGAGCTCCGTGTCTTCAGCGGTGTGTTCCTCTCGTTTGATCCAAAGCAGGCAGTCTGATTTCGGTCAGCTGCGCTCAGTCTGCCCTTCCTCCAAGATGTAATGGTTCGCTTAGGGACCGTCAACAAATTACAGACCCAAACACTCAGAAACAAAGATTCATATATTTTATATAATTTGACCCACTGACACAAAACTAATGTTAAACTACTCTAATAGACCTGACACACAAGATACACTCATTTATTTCTCATTTTAAAGCATTTTCTAATTAGTTATTGAGCGAGAACCATGATTTTTGAACAAATAAATTTAGTAAAATTAGAAAATGCTTTAAGTTTTGTGTCAGTGGGTCACATGACATGAAAATTATTGTGCAAAAACCACTGAATGTCTGATTTCTTTATGTAGCTTTGAACATTTATAAAAGCTGATATATCCATTCAAAAGCAAACTTAAAGTTGCAGTATGTAACTTTTATAAAAAATATATTTTTATAAAAGTTACATGAGTTTTTTTTGTATGTTTTTTTTTTTACATATTTGTTAAAACTGTCACTATGGCAAGAAAGTTCATTCTCAATAGTGTCACTATGGCATGACAGTAAAGTATAAGACAGATAATCAGTGAAAAGACTGCGCTCCAAGACTTGAGGTCTTGGTCTCAACTTGGTCTTGAACCCCAAAAGTCTTGGTCTTGTCTCGGTACACTCTGGTCTTGACTTGGTCTTGGGCTAGGTGGTCTTGACTACAACACTGGAACAAGCACTTTGAACAAACTAGCAGTTGGTGGTTGAGATGGTGTAGAGGCAGGGCAGCCGGCTCAGGACCAGAAGGTCTTGGGTTCGATCCCCGGTCACGGCATACCTCGTTGTGTCCTTGGGCAAGAAACTTAACCCCGAGTTGCTCCCGGTAGGACAGACAGCGCCTTGCATGGCAGTCTACCGCTACCGGTGTATGAATGTGTGGATGGTTGGTACTGTGAAGCGCTTTGGGGCCCCTCAAAGGGGGCTGGAAAGCGCTATATAAGTAA
>JBBPBX010003903.1:4274-17329 GCA_038048925.1 Garcialebias charrua | reverse complement strand
TATATATATATATACATACATACAGGTGACCCCCTACCTACGACTCCATCGACCTACAGCCGCTCGGACCTCAGAACGTATCATATTTTAATATAAAATATTTAAAAAAAAATAATAATATATATATATTTTTTTTTAAATGTTATTAATTTCATGTGTACAGCACTTTGTTGCAGCTGTGGTTGTTTTAAAGGCTTTATAAATAATAATTATGATAAAAATGATCATTTCTGATCATTTTTGTCATGATTGCGCAATCTTGGGCAGCAAGAAGTAGGTCTTCAGTTTACACGGTCACAAATTAATGTAGAACACCGGACGCCATTTTAGGTTCAGTCACGGGGGCCTTTGAAGGTCTCCGGTCACAAATTAATGTAGAACACCGGACGCCATTTTAGGTTAGCTGCCGGGAGCCGGCCTTTGAAGACTGGTGACCAGGATCGCATCATATGGATTAATTACTAGCTGGAATCGCTCTGTGAGCTCTGTGGACGTCTCAGGCTGGAGCAGCAGCTGCAGATTGATCGCCGATCGCGCCGCACCGCCGCTCCAACACCAGCTCATGGCCTGGCTAGCAGAAGCTAACACAGGCCTCGAGCAGCTGCCGTGGTTCGCTCGCCGGCCGCCGCGCTGCTCGGCCCGACAACAACAACGCATGGCAACCTAAGATGTCGGCTTTGACCATCTCAAAGTAAGAAATTATATTTTTATTTATTCTGTAAATGTGAATAGCAATGTTTAACATTACAGTACACTACTGTACATGCTTAAATGTGTGCGCGGCGCTCCGTTAGCGGTATTTCCGCGAGCTACGAACGGAATAAGGACCTACGAACGGGACGCTATTTTCACCCCCTAGCTACGGCAGAATCGAGCTGCGAACAGTTCTTATGTCCCAAACTCGTACGTAAGTAGGGGGTTTGCTGTATATATATATATATATATATATATATATATATATATATATATATATATATATATATATATATATATATATATTTACCATTTACTGAAACTGATCTTCTCTGTCAGAAGAATCTACTGAAAGGTCAAGGACAGCGAAGCCACAGATGTGGCATGCCTCTAAAGAAGACCTGGAACATTGTTCAATCTGTAGATGTTGACTGATGTTACATCTGGACTTTCAGCACCTTACAAAGTGAAGCTTTACAGTGTCCTCATCAGCGCATCATCTAACCCTAACCCTTTTCAACGACTTTGTGGAGTTGACTCACTAATGTGGCGTCTCAGAAAAAAAAATCAGAAACCAGCACTTGATGTTTCCTCAAGTCTTCTTTTGTCCAATCACAGAGCAAAGAGAGGGATTGGAAATACCCTCCATTTGTCCGTGCATGTTGTGAGCATGAGAGCAAAGTGAAGCAGTTCAAAAAGCTATCTACAACAGGTAAGATAGTTGTTTCTTACCATTCCACTGAACTCTGCTCCAGGTGTTTTATGGACACTAATTTAAGCTTATTTATTTGCAGTAATATGATTAAATCCATCTTTATATACATAATTTACAAACTTATGGTTCAATGTTTGGCTATTTTTTGAGTGACTGCAGTTCTTCACGAGCATACAGTTAACATTTCAGAGCTTCTCTGACGAGTTAAAAACACACCAAAGCAGTTGTGACCTGTGTGTACAACAGCTGGTGAACCCCTGCAGAGCCACCAGATGGGTGTGAGCTGAGGGTAGAAGGAAACAAAACTATAGAGGATGGAAGGTGACAAAATTAAATTAATATGCAAAAAAATGAAATGCAACATTTAAAGAAAGAAAGATTCAGTTTATTTATACAGCACCAAGTCACAACAGAAGTCATCTCAGGGCACTGAACAGAAACATTCATATATAAAATAATAATTTAACATTAATTATCTGATGAGCAGACTGCTTTGAGTTTAACTCCATCACAGAACTCTCATCTTGAGCAAGCATGAAGGCGACAGTGGAAAGAAAAAACTCCCTCATGAGGAAGAAACCTTTAGCAGAACCAGGATCAGGACAAGCAGCCATCTGCTTTGATCGACTGGGTTTTAAATAATTAAATATACAATTTAATTATTAAATACACAATTAAATTATTTATTTCATGATTCAATTATTTAATTTGGTCAAATTCCATCCTTGTGCCACCATGAAACTGTCAGTCTCACTCATCAAACTCAGTGGGCGGGGCTAACGCTGAGCATGTGAAATCCATTGCTTCAGTCTGATGAAAAAAGGTTTCATCCAAATACATGTAAACACAATTACCACTTCCTAAAGTTTTTTCGGAATATATTTTCTGGCCTATCAATTATCTGTGGTCGTTTTGTCTTTGCTTGCTGTGAGGAGCAGCCAATCAGGCGTCAGGGTTAGTCCCGCCCACTGAGTTTGACGTGCGAGGCTGACAGTTAACATAAGTTCATGGTGTCACGGGAGGACAGGTGACAAAATTAAATAAATGAATAAATCATGAAATAAATGATTTAATTGTAGATTTCATGATTTAATTATGTATTTAATAATTAAATTATACATTTAATTGCTATGTATGTACCTATTTATTTCATTTTGTCACATTCCCCAATAGGATTTACAGTGGACTGAACTGTTTTTAAGACTGAACGAGGGGAAATAAATAAAAGTAGAGAAGCAAAATACAGGAAAAACATTTGAGGAGGAAATGCACAAACAAGAAAGGAGAGGAGGGTATAAGAAAAGGAAATGACTGAGTTTGGAGGAGGCAGAAAAGAATAAACGAGATGTCAGAGGGAGTCTATCGTTGTGCTGCCAAGAGAAAAAGGAACAATGGAGGTAAGAGAGAAAAGAGGAGCACAAAAATGACTAAAATGGTCCAAATGAGAGAAGAGGAGATGCTAAAAGAAGTTGACAGGTAAGAGGATGGAGACAGAGACACAGCCAGACTGTAAAGACAAACAGGAAGAAGGCTTGGATCTAGAGCCCGGAGTACACCCCCCCTCCACCATGATGAGTACGTTACAGCGTGTGTGTTTATCAGTGTGTGAGCTAAAGATGGAAATAGACAGATAGCAGAAGTGAAGTGTCACGGTCTGTGTCATAAATAGATGTTATGACTTCAGCACTCCCAGCCGGGCAGGCGGTTCTGTTAGGTCGGTGTCAGTCAGAGTCCTCCGTCAGCCTCACGTATCAGAGGAGCTCCAGGTCCAAACCCAACATTAGGAAGATCTTGTCAGGCGCAGCGGGGACCACATCAACACTCAGAGGTTTACTGACAGCCAGCATGAGAGGACGGTGGTCTCATTCATTCCTCCATGTAGCCAGTTTTTTTTTGACTATTTTTTGTTAAAATTACAAAATCTATATGCAGTTTGGTTTGTATTAAAAATGCATTTATTTCTGATGATCCTGTCATTACAAAATGATAAATACATGATTGGTTCAAACTCACATTTCATGTCAGTATTTTAATTTGCTGTGAAACGTTGCAGGAAGCAGTGCTGAATAGAAATAATTAATCACTAATTTGACTGATTATTCAAATAGTTATGAGTTGTAACCCAGAAAAAAAAATACAATAAATGCGACAAACGCCAGCATTTGCTGCCTGGTTGAAAAAATAAAACCTCTCAATTCAGGTACCATTAAAGAGGTAATGTTAATCATCTTAAAGGGGACCACATATTCAAAATTCACTTTTTAATGTTTTTTTTACTCAACTTTGGTATGTACTTAATAAAAAAAACAGTCCTAGGGCCAAAAAAATGCACCCAGTGGTTTATTTACTCTAAGTATATTTATTTTGCTTTGATAGAAACGTTTCGTTTTCAAATCCTGCAGCTTGTGATGTCACAAGCTGCAGGACAATCCACCCCGACCCTGAATCCAGCCCCTCACCTAGCAACCCCTGGTTAGGCTCAACCCACTTCAGTATAATAGACGTGACGGTTGTTTTTCCTGATTTCATCTCATCTTTTGTTTAAATGTTCTTAATTTCATGTGTACAGCACTTTGTTGCAGCTGTGGTTGTTTTAAATGGCTTTATAAATAAAGTATAATTGTTATTTTTACGTTTTAGTTTAATTTTTAGCGTACTAGCGATCGCTCCCAACGAGCAGCCGGCAGACGGAAAACAAGCAGACCGCCGGCGAAGAGACCATCTGCGGGCGGGAGCTGGCTGGGAGCTGATAGCTTTTGAGGAGCGTGGGGTCCGGTCAGAGGTTGCCTCATACGGATAAATTAACTGGAAACACTCAGTGAACTTTGTTTGTGTCTGGACTGAAGCAGAGATTGCTCCCAAAAGCGCCGCATGCAACGAGCGGACCTAAAAGGGCGGAGGAGGAACGAGCTATTTTTAGCCTCGGATTCGGGCTAAAAGGAGCAGCTCATGGCGGCGCGCGCAGACGGCTTTCGGTAAGTTATCTTAAGCTAGCACTAACAGTAAGTCAAATGAGTAATAAAAAAAGAGCTAATTTTAAAACAACAACAGATTAGAGATACTGGCTGTTACAGAGGGCGGAGTAAATGTAAACAGATCTTTGAAGGGCGTGACCATGAGAGCTCATTATCATAAACCAGTCGTTCAAAACGAAAGTTAAAAATGGCAGAATTAAAAAGGGTATAATTGATTATCTAAGAATTATTTTGTGTATTAAATTGAATGAACATTGTCTGGATAGCCCACAGACATACCATAAACATTTTAAAAACCTATCTGTGGTCCCCTTTAAGTTTACATTCATATCATTGTACCATCTACTAAAAACACAGATTTAAAGTAATAAAAAGCTCTCTCATTAAAAGATCATTCATTATTTACAGTTCAGCAGCACAGACCTCCCCCAGGGTAAGGAGACCAGAGCAGCATCAATGACAGCTGATGTGATGTTGATTTACTGAGGCAGACTGAAACAGGAGGAGCTGAGCTGCAGGTTGGGAGCAGAGGAGAAGCTCGTGGAGGAAAGCTGAAACTGCTCCAAGAGGCCGTTCTGTTTAACCTTCACCGTCTTCAGAAACTGAAATATTCAGCTGAAGAGGGCTAAAAGAAACCACCGGCATGTCCGGCCTTGTAACTCTGCTCAACGTGGCTGACAACATTCAATCATCACATACAGACTTTCAGCTGATATGTGGTGTGGGAGTAGCTGAGAATGATCCCTAACGTATGCTCCGAGTGCTACCTGATGGTGCAGGGTCTGTGCTTTAAACTATGTCCTGACCAACTCTGCCTGTCTGTTAGCTAAACATCTCATGAACCACAAGACAGATTTGAATTCAACTTTCAGGGAATAATCAGTGTATGCCTCTCTACAAAGGATTAACCTTTGGAGAGGGGTGTGTGTCGGTGGGGGAAATGCTGGCCACGAGCTCCATGGTTATTCTTTGTCCACCCCAATCATTTGAAGAAACTATACTTTTACGGAATTAAAAAAAAAACTGGAAAGCATAATTTCCTTAGCCAGTGTATCTCTGGTCCTGGTCCAGGTAAATGATGAGGGTTGTGGCAGGAAGAGCATCCGATGCAAAAACACTTTAGCCAAAACAATAATGCGAGTTCATCTAAACAACACTATACAGGTAGTCCCCGACTTACGAGCGAGTTCCGTTCCTCCGAGGCGCTCGTAAAGCAAAAATTCGTAACTTGGAACGGCCGCCACGTGTCTCGTAAGTCCGGAATTTCGCTCGTAAGTTGGAACGGTTTTGCTAGTGCGACTACAAACACTCGTTTTTCATCGAAAAACTGCTTACGAGTGCATAAAAATGATCGGAAACGTGTGTCCACATGTTTAGCTAACGAACTGTGGTGAAAAAACACAGAAAAACTCGGTATTTTTTGCGTTTTTTCCAAAAATTCGCCAGCTCGTAAGTCCGGAACCTCGTAGGTCAGAGCGCTCGTAAGTCGGGGACTACCTGTACTGGATCAGTCAAGGTCCAGGTTAACAAAGACCACCACAGTACTGTAGACAAGCAGGGTGCCGGCAGAAATCTTGCTCCCGTTAGTCGAAGACCACGAGGAGTGAAACGTGACAGGTGTAGGGTTACAGGTACGGTCAGATTTACTGAGCCGTACAGTCCACCAGATGTAAGATGAGTAGGAGTTATCCTGACACAACTTATCATCAATAATTCATGGGTCCTCTTCTTTTTCGGATTAAACAATACATTTGTGTGACCAGATAAGATGTAAGTGACATGAAACGTTAATTATAGTTGACCCACCATGAGGAGATGCGGCCATTATTTAACAAATCATAAAATTACATCATAACATGTACATTGATTGATTGATCAGATTCCTATCATTTAAACTTCAGCACAGATGTAATCACGCATCCGTAATTTCTAGGAACAACAGAATAAAGTCATTAGATGATAATTAACTTATATCGGGAGGCACTTTAGTTTAATGTTACTGGCTAGATAAGTTTAAGGGAAAGGAAGAAGGAAAGAGGAAGTTTATCTGGGGAACAAGTTCAGCCCTCTCTGGGTTGGGAGTGAGGTTCTGCCTCCAGTGGAGCAATTTCAAGTATCTCCAGGTATTGTTCACAGTGAGGGAAGAAAGGAGCATGACTTCAACAGATGGATCAGTGCAACATCTGCAGTATTGTGCATTCTGTGCCTGTCCATTGTGGTGAAGAGGGAGCTGTAAGGAGAAGTTCTCTGTTTACTGGTCGGTCTTCAGTCCTTCACCTATATTTATGAAAATTGGCAGTGACCGAAAGAACGAGATGACTGATAAAAGTGGTCTAAATTTTCCTCTGCAGGGTAGCAGGAGTCTTCCTTAGAGATAGGGTGAGGAGTTCAGTTATATCAGGAGAGACTCCACGTAGAGCCGCTGCTCCTCCACATCCAGAGGAGACCGTTGATGTAAGGATGCCCACATGACATGTCCCTAGGAAGGTGCTCCGGACATGTCTAACTGGGAGGAGACCCCAGGGAGGTCCAAAACACGCTGGAGAGACTATGTCTTTCATTTGGTCTGGGAATGCCTTGGAGTCCTCCCAGAAGAGCTGGAAGAGGAGGCTGTGGAGAGAGAGGTCTGGACCTCCCTGCTGAAGCTGCTGCCCCAAGAACTGAGTCCAGACCGGGCAGGAGGGAGGGAGTTGGATGGATAGATAGATTGAACTTGGCAGTCATGGTAGGAAAATTGTTCAATTCAACCTGCATATTGAAAATGTTCTTAAATTGTTTGTTTTTTTGTTTAAAGTGAGTTTAGTGTAAGAGAGTAGAGTTTAAAGCAGACATGTGTCTGCAGCCTCCGAGTGCCAAACTGCATTTAAGGACTGTGTAGCTCTTTCAAGGACAGCAGAATCATTCTCACTCTCTCCTGACACACATTCACACAATACATCTCACACACACATGTCCTCTGAATGAGGTTCCCACACACACACTCCTCTTATCACAGTGTTCCCTTTGAAAGTGCCTCGCTGACATTAGGCAGCAAGAAGATGGAGAGAGATGAGGCTTGTTAACGTGCCTGATGTGTGTGCACGTGCAGTCAGCCGTGCACACACGATCAGTACAATTCACAAAGAGACAACAGGAGCAGGGGTGTCCTGCTGCACAGAGATAATGCAAACAGAGATGTGCCATCTGGAAGGCACAAAAAAAGTGAAGAAGTCAAGAGGACAAAGCCTCAGTGGGGACATCTGAATCTTTAACATGTACAGAAACAGCAGAGGATTCTGGGGGAAGTTTCAGCGTTCAGCTCTATGAGTATTCCCTCATTTCAAACTGTAACCAACCAAGGTCAAATGGTGCTGTTACATTCCCACTCCACTCTGGACTCGTTTCACTTTTAAATGTTAATGAAATGCAGATCATAAATTGGCCTGGCAGCGCTCCAGACTCCAACAAGATCCCTCAGAAATGTGCCTGCGGTCACACGCTTCATGCTGCTTGACTGATGGATCACTGCGCCTCCAGGTGCTGTAATCTGATGTAGAGCCCCGGATAAACGACGCTGTAAACACGCTCCAAAGACATGAGGAAGTGTAACCCTGTCATGTGCAGCACTGAGAGCAGCTGAGACTGATGGGAATGTCCGGCAGAGAGTAACCCCCAATTTACACTACATGCGTTCCGGCTCCGATCCGCTCCGGTCCGACCTCCGCAGCAAATACAGTACGCACCCATTATAATCAATGAGAGCGTTTATAATAATAATAATAATTAATTCAATTTATAACGCACTTTTCATTAGTGAAAATCTCAAAGCGCTACACACATTGAATGCTACACACATTCATACACCGGTAGCGGCAGACTACCATGCAAGGTGCTTTCCAGTCCTACCGGGAGCAACTCGGGGTTAAGTGTCTTGCCCAAGGACACAACAACACATGGTGTGGGGAACCGGGATTCGAACCGCCAACCTTCCGATCGGGGGACGACTGCCATTACCACTACACCACGGCCGTTTACACTGGCTCCGCACGGCGGCGGCGAGCGGACGGCAGTCCGTCAAAATTAGAACCGATCCTATTTCTGCCGGACGCCGGAGCTGTGCCGGAGTCAACTTTTAAAGATTACGTCGCACCAACAGGAAAAGGAACGAGCACAACATCCGTATTTACAAAATAAAATCACCACGGGCGGACTAATCCTGATCTACAATACTCACCCATTACAGAGCAAATGTCCTGAAAATATCTCAATGCAAAAAACAATCAAACAGCGAGGCAGTCTCTACTGTTGTTCTCCTTCTTCCACCGAATGAATTGTTTTGTTCTGACTTCCTTATTTGTCACTTGATTTATCGCGCGATCTCGCAATTCCCGCGCATGCGTCTCGGAGCGGTGCATCCAGGTGGACGGGAGCGGAGGTAGTGGAAACTGGACTTGAAACGCTCAGCTGCGACCTGCGGAGCGGAGCCGGAACGCATGTAGTGTAAATTGGGGGTTACAGGCCCATCACTGCTCACAATTAATCATCAAAAATAAAAAATCATCAATCGTCATGAAAGTAATCATCTCTAACTGAATCATTCAGAACAAAAGCAGCTCAAGATGGCTGCCACAGCTAGGTGACCTAAGCAGACGGAAAAATAGAACAATCAAATTTAGATACGTTGAGCTATCATTGGATACAGTTTGAGCTGAGTCGTGCCCAACACGTATTCTGAAGGCCAACAGATCACACAAGCGCTCTGTATGTTGATTTATATAACACGACGTTGGTTTTAAGGTGGGATTTAAAACTACATCTTTTCACGTTTTGCTTTAAAACTCCAGTTTGAAAGGTACCGAGAGATTTACAGTCATTTAACGATGCTGGTTCTGTCAGGGGTGAATGCAGTTTTAATTCAGGAAAATGGGTGTAACCCTGTGGTTTGAGTTCATATTGATTTCAAGTTAGTAGTGAATGAATGAATAAGTAAATGGTGTTTAACATTTGTGTTTATGGAATATGTAAACATACTGTGTTTAACGTTTGTGTTTATGGAATATGTAAACATACTGTGTTTAACGTTTGTGTTTATGGAATATGTAAAAATACTGTGTTTAACGTGTGTGTTTATGGAATATGTAAACATACTGTGTTTGGAGTTTAATGTACGTTCAATACTGTTTGTATTAATAACTGTTTGTAAAAGTAGTTTGGGATTTTATTTTGGTGGTCGGGGAGGAAGATGGACTTTCGGGTGCGGGAGGGGCTTGCGTGCGCGAGAGAGGAGTGACGAGAGGAAGACAAAAAAGAGCGCAAAGGGGGACGCCATGATTCTCCATTGAAAGAGAATGGACTGTCGTTGTGGAGGGACACTTCACTGAACTGTTGTCCGTGCCGTTGAGGGAATAGAGAAAGACTCCCGCAGACCTGTGGATGTTGAAGCTGCGTGGGTGATCAACCCCGTGGAGAACAGTTTGTTACGCCACTAGCTCAGTGGCTATTGCTAGCGGGACTCGTCGGGCGGTTGGCGGCTTGCCAGCAGAGAGAGCCGCGAGGACCAGGGCACGGATTCTTCAACCCTGCGGAGGACATCGGACGGAAGCAGATAGACTACGGCGAGACTGACCTCCGAGAGACGGATGTATTCAGGTGATCGGGGACAAGGTTGAAGGGGAAAACTGTATTAGCGCGAGTGCACCAACATCAGGCCTGCAATGACCTAAACTATATTTTAGTTAGCAGCCGGCTTTAAGTTTCCTTCGGTTTTGTTTAAAGGGGTTAAAAAGTATAATTTCATCTAATTGCAAAGTGAAAAGACTGGCTTGTTGTTTATGTTGTTGTTTATTAAACTGTTCATGTGTTTAAAGCATATGTTTATTCTACCGTGTTATACTTGTTGTTTAAGGGATATAGATTCAGAGTTTACAAGTAGAGATACCAACTGATTTGAAGAACTCAGGTTAGCCACCCTCACTAATGCCAAGGACGCTAGGGGGCGCTACATGAGGAATTATTTTTGTGGACTCCAGAAAGGCAGCCACCCATTATTATCCACCTGAAGAGGGCAGTGCTCTTCTATCAACTTTAATGCTCCACGAACCGCAACGTGTACTCGATGTTCTAACGAAATGACCAACTCGGCTCCGTGATGTGTGCTATTACTTTTATTGGCGTTTCAAGTTACCATGGCGACGTAATTTGCAAATAGATGCCATTTTGGGCAGCACGGTGGTGCAACTGGTAGAGCTGCTGCCTCTCAGCGAGAAGGTCCAAGGTTCAAATCCCGGCCGGTCCGGGGGCCTTTCTGGGTGGAGTTTGCATGTTCTCTCCGTGCATGCGTGGGTTTTCTCCGGGTGCTCCGGTTTCCTCCCACAGTCCAAAAACATGCATGTTAGGTTGATTGGTAACTCTAAATTGACCCTGGGTGTGAGCGAAACAGGTCTCTTGTAAATGAGTCCCCGTGGCTCCACGAGGATAGCCTGTATAAATAAAGGTTGAATGAATGAAAATTTTCCTCAGAAAACAGAAAATTGACTATAACTCAATCAATCTTTAAGATATTAAGCTGAAGTTTGGTATGATCGTAGCCAAGAGGGAGTTGTTATATATTCATAATGCAAATCAAAAATCCAAGATGGCCACCTTAGTTAAAAGGAAAAAAATACATTAACTCAACTATTTTAAAAGATCCAACAATGTTTGGACTTTTTTTGTTTGTTTTTGTGCCGAGACGTTTTGTCGGTCGTCCAACGGACTTCTTCAATCTGAGGAGCCACCACACAAAACTGGTGGAGAATCAGTTTTATTTGGTGGCCCCTCAGATTGAAGAAGTCCGTTGGACGACGGACGAAACGTCTCGACACAAAAAAGAAAACGTCCAGATGACCTGACTGAACATTGTTGGATCTTTTACCTGGATTACTGAGCATGAACTTTGGTATTTTAAAAAACATTCGAGCTGAAATTTGGTGTGGTGGTACCTGACAGCGATGCACAACACATTCTGAATTAAAATCTACAAATTCAAGATGGACATCTAAGCTAATTTCAAATGGCTGTAATAACTCAGCCACTTTTAGAGCTTATTCGCTGAAATTAGGTGTGGTGGTAGCTGCGAGCAATGCCCCAAAAATACTGAATTCAAATAAAATATCCAAAATGGCCACCAATGCTACATATAAATGGATTTAACTCAGCTATTTTTACACTGGGATTTGGTGAGGTTATAGTTGAGAATGTTCCCCATCATATACCGAGTCCAAATCAAAAATCCAAGATGGCCACCATAGCTTAAGGAAAAAAATGACTACAACTTGTTGATTTTTTGCCATATTCAGCTGAAATTTGGTGTAGTGGTAGCTGAGAGCAAACCCTAAACACACAGTGCTGTCAAATCAAGATTTAAAAATGGCAACCTTGTGGCAGTTCCCATCAAAAGTTTCTCCAGGAACTTTCTAGTTATGAATTAAAGTTGCTGGTGAAGATTCTCAGTCGTCCAGGACATGATAAAATCAAAAAAGGCGTTCAATACAGGATCCACTGGACTTTATTTGTTGCAGAAAACGTTTCGACTTCTGTCCAGAAGTCTTTTTCAATTCTGAATGAATGAAAGCTGTGAGAAAGATAAGTTTTATACAAGCCACGCACCAACATATGAAATTGGAAACTGAACATTGTCTGTATGTCTGTATGGACTTCCAAAAATACACAAAGAAGGTACACCTCTCAGACCCATCGTGAGCAGCATGAACTCAGTGACATACAATGTTGCTAAACATCTGGCTGGTATTTTAGCTCCTCTGGTTGGTAACACACCTCATCATATTAAAAACTCCATTGATTTCACCAACAAAGTTCAACATTTGAAGCTGACCCCGGGAGAAACTCTTGTATCATATGATGTGACTTCTCTGTTCACATGCATACCCATTTCTGAAGCAATAGAAACTGTCAAAAAAAGACTTCTACAGGACAAGGATTTGGACAAAAGGACCAACTTAACCCCAGACCACATCTGCACCCTGCTGGATCTCTGCCTCTCCACCACTTATTTCAAGTTCAATGACAGTTTTTACAGACAGAAGCACGGCTGTGCCATGGGATCTCCAGTGTCACCCATTGTTGCTAATCTTTACATGGAGGAAGTGGAACAGAGAGCCCTAAACTCCTATGAGGGGACAACTCCAAGCCATTGGTTCAGATACGTGGATGATACCTGTGTCAAAATCCAAGCCAGGGAGGTGGAAGCGTTTACCAGACACATTAACTCTGTTGATAACAACATCAAGTTCACCAGAGAGGATGCTAACGACAATAAGCTGCCTTTTTTGGACTGTTTGGTGCATATGGAGGGAGATGACAGTCTCAACATTGAAGTTTACAGAAAACCAACCCACACAGACCAATATCTCCTGTTTGACTCTCACCATCCACTGGAGCACAAACTTTCTGTCATCAGAACTTTACAGCATCGGGCAGAACACATCCCCACGAAGACAGAAGGGAAGGAAAAGGAACAGAAACACATCAAAAAATCTCTGCAAACATGTGGATATCCCAACTGGGCTTTTGTCAAGTCAGCAAGGAAATCTGTTAAACACAATAATGAACAGAAAAAGTCTAACAGACGGAAAAACATTGTCATTCCTTATGTTGCTGGAGTCTCAGAGAATTTCAGAAGGATTTTCAACAAA
>JBBPBX010003902.1:55546-79709 GCA_038048925.1 Garcialebias charrua | reverse complement strand
CTGTCATTGCCCACGTGAGCGTTGAAGTCCCCCAGTAGAACAAGGGAGTCCCCAGGAGGCGCACTCTCCAATACCCCCTCCAAGGACTCCAAAAAGGGTGGGTAGTCTGAGCTGCCGTTTGGTGCATAGGCACAAACAACAGTCAGAGCCCGTCCCCCCACACGTAGGCGAAGGGAGGCTACCCTCTCGTTCACCGGGGTGAACCCCAACGTACAGGCACCAAGATGGGGGGCAACCAGTATGCCCACTCCTGCTCGGCGCCTCTCACCAGGGGCAACTCCAGAGTGGAAGAGTGTCCAACCCCTCTCAAGGAAACTGGTTCCAGAGCCAGAGCCATGCGTTGAGGTGAGTCCGACTATTTCTAGCCGGAACCTCTCAACCTCACACACTAGCTCAGGCTCCTTCCCCACCAGAGAGGTGACATTCCATGTCCCAATGGCCAGCTTCTGTAAATAATAATAATAATAATAATAAATTCAATTTATACCGCACTTTTCATTAATAAAAATCTCAAAGTGCTACAACAATAAAAACAAGTGATAAAATCAAATAAAATCAATAATGGTATTAACTAAGATTAAAAACAGAATCATGTGGAGGCAGAATAGGCCTGCTTAAAAAATAAATAAATAAATAAATAAATAAATAAATAAATAAAACAAGTGATAAAATCAAGTAAAATCAATAATACTATCAACCAAGATCAAAGATAAAATCATGCGGGGGCAGAATAGCTCCGTGACGAGCACCGTCTGTAGCCGAGGATCAGACCGCCAGGGTCTCCGCACTCGGCCACCACCCATCTCACATTGCACCCAACCCCTTTGGCCCCTCCCACAGGTGGTGAGCCCATGGGAAGGGGGACCCACGTCTCCTCTTCGGGCTGTGCCCGGCCGGGCTCCATGGGTAAAAGCCCGGCCACCAGGCGCTCGCCAGCGTGCCCCACCTCCGGGCCTGGCTCCAGAGTGGGGCCCCGGTGACCCGCGTCCGGGCGAGGGAAAACTTAGTCCATTTATTTCACTCATCATAGGGGTTTTTGGGCTGCACTTTGTCTGGTCCCTCACCTAGGACCTGTCTGCCTTGGGTGACCCTACTAGGGGCATGAAGCCCCTGACAGCATAGCTTCTAGGATCATTGGGGCACTCAAACCCCTCCACCACGGTAAGGTGGCACTCCAGGGAGGGGGGCAAGACAGTATAGAATTATTCATTTTTGTGATGTAGTTTGTGTATTACAGTTAGAAAATTAAGTAGAATTATTCATTTTGTGATGTAGTTTGTGTATTACAGCTATATAAATTAAGTAGAATTATTCATTTTGTGATGTAGTTTGTGTATTACAGTTAGTAAAATTAAGTAGAATTATTCATTTTGTGATGTAGCTTGAAGGTTAACATTGGTTGAACAAACAGTGAAATAAGGGGCAGATATAATAAGATTTCATCTTCTTTCTGCTCCTTTCATTTTATCCTACTTGTATTCTTGTATCTGATGAAATTGTCTTGTATTGTTCTTTAAAAATGAATGAATGAACATCAAATCAAATCAAATCAAATATCTAGTTGAAAGTTGGATGGGAGACGTCCAGATGCCGTCAGCATTAATTATAATCACCAGGGGGTGCTCACACTTCTTTAGCAACAATCACACACATTTTTTTTTCATTTTACACGTATTCATTTCAAAACAACATTTTTTCTTATTCTTGTTTGGCTTTTAGTCACATTTTAAAGATCAGATGGAATCGGGCGTGTTCCAGGTGGTGTGGCCATAAGCAAAAGAGGTTAAACCATTTTATAGAAGAGAAAGTCACATGAATCTGAAAAGACTCATTCTTAGAAAATTCCTCTGTCTAATGACATTTTATGCCACTGCTTCAGATGCTGTTGTGTAAGAAGTTTGTGTAAAAACACTGTTTTATGCTCAAAAACTATTTGCTTTTATGCTCTAAAGTCACACTATTTTTGTAACAGTCTTCACAGGCCTTTTAAGTTCTGGGCTTCATCAGACTTTTTCCCCCCACATTTTGTTCACCATAAAAATGAACAATGATACATACATTGCTTACACAGGACCACTAAGATCCACGAATACATCAGAAAGAAAGCCGTCAACGATCAACTGATTTTTTTGTTTGTTTGTTTGTTTGTTTGTTTTTTGTCAACGATGAACTGAATGTCTCAGGCAGTGATGACATCACTTGTTAAATCAAGGATGCTTTTAGTTTGCATCTTCACATCAATTTCCTGGGGACATCAACGATTGACATAATTTATGAATCAAAGGGCATGATGTCATACGTGTGTATGATGTAATGATGTGTTCTATGTGAAATCATCCTCTTCTCTAAGATGCACCAACCATTTAAGTCATGAAAATTGTTTTGAATTAAATAGTCAAATCACAGGCAGCACAAAAGGAAATAACAAAGAAGCCTATAGGCAGAGCTGGTTGTCATCTGCAGGGCAATAAATTTCAACCGGAAAGCTGTGTTTCCCCTCTGTTAGTTTGAATCTCCCTAAACCTAATTATCCTGAACTAGAGATCTGAACTGCAGGCAAACCATTAACAGATATGTACAATTAAAAAAAAAAAACACCTGTAATTAACTTGCTTAATACTGTATAACACCACAATCATCTCCTTAGCTGAGGACAGGAACAGGAAGATAGAACATCACTTGCGGATGCTACTCAGATTTGCAGATTAATTTTATTTATTTTAACTTCTTCCCCCTTGCGACAGGGGACATGGCAGTGACTCTTCTTTAAAAAGAAATATCAATACCAAAATGATTGATGTCTCAGAGAAGTCAAAGCCGTGCAAATTTATAATCATAAGAGTAAATGTGCACAGTTTATGATTATAAATTATGATTGTCAATTTTATGATTATAAAAAAGCATGAGTGGAAAAAACGTTGTTTTTTTCAGAATGCGTTGCAGTGTAAACAACATGGCAACGTCCATGTGACAATATTTTATTTAAATGTATAAAATATAGATGAAATCAATTATCAGTAAATCAATACTCAATGTTCTACATTAAATTTTAACTTATTTTAGTCAGTTCCGATTTAATAATAGCATTATATTATACTGTGTGTTGTCCACCCCAATGCCAGACAGTTGAGGCTACAGTGACTGGGGTACTGAACCCAGGACTGTCATGGTCTGTCTGTTTATGCTTAATTCAGCTTTTTGTTTTGTTCAGTCTTTTGTGCTTGATCTAGTCTTCATGTTTATGTTTAATTCAGCTTCTTGTGTTCTGTCTGTTTGTGCTTAATTCAGCTTTCTGTTTTGTTTCAGTCTTTTGTGTTTCTTCATGTTTTAATTCAGGTTATTGTGTTCTGTCTGCTCATGTTTAGTTCAGCTCTGTGTTTCTGCCCCTGTCTCACCTGTGTCTAGTTGTAATCATCACAGGTGGATGGCATGTGTAATCAGTGTGTCTGTGTATAAATTCAGCTCCTCTCAGTCTTGTCATTGTCTCGGGTTTGTCCTCCCATGGTGTCATGTTCTGCTCTCCCTCCGTGTTTCCCCTGAGTGTTCAGTAAGTACCTCTTCAGTTTAGTTCAGTTCAGTTTAGTTTAATCCAGTTTAGTTTAGTTTAATAGTTTTTGCTGCCTTGCCAGCCTTTGTTTTGTTTTAATTTTGTTGTAAATAAACACTTTAAAATTTCCCCTGAGTGTTCATCCATCCTTCTCCTGCATTTGGGTTCTACACTTCCTTCATGCCAGCAGAACCTAACAAGGACCTTTGGAGTTGGCTGTTCTGCCGTTACTCCATTTTGGCAGAGCACCTCTGGTTTGGGAAACATGTGGTAATAGGCTAATAACACACCTGACCATCTATTAGACAAAACATTTTTTTAAAATAAATAAATCATCACTTCTTTCATTTTTCATTTTTCCTCTTGATTGGATTAACATAACAAGTATCTCCGAGAGAAATTAACGCAGAAACTAACTACAGTTGGTTTATGAAGCTGTTCAAACTTACAATCGTAAAAGTGAATAAAAATGTTGAGACAGCAAGCGCCTCGTGTCCCTCAAGCAGCAATGCATCTGGTACCCCTTTATTCCTGGCGCATTGCCAATGCACACTACCACCACCACCTCATGTATCCAGTATCAAACTGGATATGTATCGTCCAGATGACAGAGCCAAGACATGCACCAACCTGGAACATATGTTACTGCACTGTGGGCGTACGTGTGTGTCTAGAATTCTAGAAAAGCATCCTGTAAAAATATAATCTTCCTGTGATGTCATTGATGACATCAGAGAGTCTGGATGCAAAAGCCATATAGAGGGATTATTTGTTTATTTGGATGTGCATGCAGCCAGTCTGCAGAAAGAGCTGTTGTCTTGTGTGTCCCCTGTATGGAGAGGACGCACAGAGGCAGGTCCAACATCTTCACAGCTCTACTCAAAGACTTCTTGGTATTAAAAACTATAAATACACTCAATGTCTTGGTGGCTGACTGATATTTGTCAGGCTAAAGTGAACATCACAATAGTTGTACAAAAAAATAATAAGTTTGCTGGGCGATTAAAAAAAAAACACACACAAAAAAAGAAACTGTAAGAAAAACCCCACATAAGACCAGGTTTATTTGTTGCTTATTTGAGGTTTTATATTTATTTATTACCAGTCATGCAGCAGAAACCCAGTGTGGAAGAGGACAAACAAGAACCATCAAAGAACAGGAGCATCATACACAGGAACATCTGTGTCGAGTGTGAAGTGGAGGTCCCACAGTCAAAGTGGGAGAAACCACCAAATGTGGTGGAGAATGGACGGGCTAAGATTCTGTCTGAATCAGAGTCATTGGGACTTGGATTTGAGTTGGACTTTGCAAGAGCCAAAATGACAGCTACTGTATGTGTTGTTTAACTGTTATGGTGGCACAGGTGTTCAGATTTGTTCCTACCCTTCAGGTAGAGTTGGTGGAAGACTCAGCAGAACAGCAATACTGGAAGAGATGAAATATCCTGTTACTCTGGCTAAAGACTTTCACGTTTCTAACCTTATCCTTCAACATATCCATGAAGAGGTCATGGAGGTCAAAACTATGGAGCCAAGATGGTCTAGTGGCAGGGCTTTTGACTACGGATCCGAAGGTCGCGGGTTCGCGCCCCGGCCACTACCCAGCTTGGGGTGTCTATGAGTGCACACCTATTTCTCCAGCTCCCCGGGCGCTTTCGGGCTGCTCACTGCACCACCTGGTAGGTGGTTGGGTTAAATGCAGAGACGAATTTCGTCTGTGTATGGTAACATATGCAGATGACAGGAATAGACATTATTATTATTATTATAAGCTATCATACGTCAAAATACTGGATAATAATACAGACTTCAATTATGTTGATTTGTGTTCTCTTTATACCTCTCCATCTCCTCTACTCCTATCTCCTTCTTTCCCCTTCAACCCTTCTCTCACTTTTCTGCCTTTGTTTTCTTCTTTGTCTTTTCATCCCCGCGTCCATTACATCTGAAACAAACCCAAAGCAAATTCTAATAAAGTTTTATTTATATATCAAGTGGAACATTAAGGCCAGCCATAATGCTCTGCTTGTGAAAGTAAATCTGTTGGGTATCACCTCGACACTCAGACAATAATTCTGAGTGCCACAATGCCGAACAGGACAAGGNTACTCCTATCTCCTTCTTTCCCTTATCCCTTCTCTCACTTTTTTACCTTTGTTTTCTTTTTTGTTTTTTCATCCCAGTGTCCATTACATCTGAAACAAACCCAAAGCAAATTCTAATAAAATTTTATTTATATATCAAGTGGAGCATTAAGGCCAGCCATAATGCTCTGCTTGTGAAAGCAAATCTGTTGGGCATCACCTCAGACAATAATTCTGAGTGCCACAATGCCGAACAGGACGGGGTTAGGAAAGGGTGGCACTTTTCTGAACTGCAGGTCCTGCAAGTGTAGTCATTATATGTATTTAGACTTTTAAAAATGTGTTTAAAAAAGGGAATATAGCACAGAGAAATGGATTTTACCATTTGCATTATTTAATAATGTAATATACCAATTGGAAAAGAAAACAAATAAAAACAAAAAATAAATTAAAATATTATTTTATTTTACTATTTTGTAAATAAGGAAAATATGTCAGTGTATCAGGTGGTCATCGGGTCTCTCTTGTAAATGAGTCCCCACGGCTCAATGGGATTAATGTGTATAAATAAAGATCGAATGAAGGAATATATCACCTCCAGGTTTCTGTACTATTTTAAATGATTACCAAACATTACAGATGAAATAACAGAGACTTTCAGGTTTTATGAGCCTTCTAAACATCCTGGATTTGTGTTAAAGTCAGACCTAGAAATTATTGTTTAGACATGAATTATATTTTTTAGATACATGAACCCTAACATGAAAAGACCCATTCTGTCTGTTTCTTTAAATATATCATTAACCTTTAATGTAAAACACGTAAAACTTCTTCCTTGAGCCAGTCGAGAGGAAGGAGTGACTCATTTTCGTGACACATATGAAGCGTCAACCTTTCCTCCAGATCACCAGGAGCCGTCAGGCTGCCTCCTGGATGTGAAACTCACCAGAGGAGCTGAAGGAGGAAAACAGAACAAACAGGTTGACTCCACAGGTTAACAACAGCAGTGCTTGAGTTTTCTGACTGACTGTTCTGAACAAACACACAGATGTATTGTGTAGCTGAGTCTCCAACTGTTTGTAAAGTCAATGAAATCAAATAAATCAGCTGCCGTCTGGTTTGATGAGGTACCGGTAAAACACTTCTCTAAACGCATCTGATTTGTGTGTGTTTCACAACACGAGACTGTGTGAGCCTCATTACAAATGAAAGGTCTGGCAACCCTAAAGTAATGCATATCACCCACCTCGTTTCATGCCCAAGTTTAAGCTGATGGCCTCGTGTTGAGAAATGTCAACGTTTAATGTCATGTGCAATCTCCCGCCATGCTTCAAATGTGTAATTTGTGAATGACTCTCAGCTAGTATTACCAGACTAAATTTGATCCCAATATCTGTAAAACTGACAGAACTAGAGTTATTTTGGTGTTTTCTAAATTCAGTTGGCTGTGGCAGCCATCTTGTGTGGTGTTGGCTCCAAACACTAAGCAATTGTAAATCTACATCCATTGATTATTTCCTGAAAGATTAATTTCAATCCATTCAGTGGATCGTGTGATATTTTACTGACAGACACAGTTGACTCCATGTGGTTAATTGTACATTTTTAACCTAAAGGTCTTACTCAATCTGTTTGTGTTCAGAATATTTTTTCATTCAACCTTTATTTAGGCAGGTTAATCTCATTGAAGGCAACGCCCTCCTGCCTCAATGACTATCATCCGGTAGCACTCACCCCCATCCTGATGAAGTGCTTCGAACGGCTAGTCATGAAAAACATCAAATCTGTCCTCCCTGCCTCCCTGGATCCCTTCCAATTTGCATATCGGTCTAATCGCTCAACCGACGATGCCATCTCCTCTGCCCTCCACACAGCTCTCACACATCTGGACACGAAAGACTCTTATGTTAGAATGCTGTTCATTGACTTCAGCTCGGCATTCAACACCATCATCCCCCAACAGCTCATCCTTAAACTGGACAGTCTGGGGCTGAACACCTCAATGTGTAACTGGCTGCTAGACTTCCTGACCGGGAGACCACAGGCAGTACGGGTCGGGAATAACACATCCAGCACCATCACATTGAATACAGGAGCCCCACAAGGATGTGTGCTGAGCCCCCTTCTATTCACCCTGCTAACACACGACTGCACACCATCGTACAGCTCCAACCACTTCATCAAGTTTGCGGACGACACAACAGTGGTGGGTCTCATCAGCAACAACGATGAGACGGACTACAGGGATGAGGTGAGCCGCCTGGCCTTGTGGTGCGGACACAACAATCTCACTCTCAACGTGGAGAAGACAAAAGAGATTGTTGTGGACTTCAGGAAGAGGGATGCCCAACATGCCCCTCTGACCATCAACAACACCACAGTGGAGAGAGTGGACAGCACCAAGTTCCTGGGAGTGCACGTCTCAGAGGACCTGTCCTGGAGCAGGAACACTGCATCACTGGCCAAGAAGGCTCACCAGCGCCTCTACTTTCTCCGCAAGCTGAATAGAGCTGGAGCTCCAACCCCCATCATGTGCACCTTCTACAGGGGCGCCATAGAAAGTGTCCTGACCAGCTGCATCACGGTGTGGTATGGTGCATGTACTGCATCCTGCCGAAAGAGCCTCCAGCGTATAGTGAGAGCAGCTGAGAAGATTGTCGGCACCTCCTTGCCCTCACTACAGGACTTACACAGCAACCGCCTCACTCGGAAAGCCCTCTGCATGGCAGGTGATCCCACACACCCACTACACAGCTGCTTCAGCCTGTTGCCATCGGGGAGGAGACTGAGGAGTCTCCAGGCTCGAACCAGCAGACTGAGAGACAGCTCTGTTCATCAGGCAGTCAGGATGCTTAACACTCTGCCAGCTCTGCCCTCCCTCCCACTTGTACTGCCTTAATTACAAAAAACTTTCACACATTACCTCACAACACAAAGTTTTTTAACACTGGACTCTGTGTCATCAATACGGGTCATTCACTAAACTCTCGGTCATGTGCTCATTCAGTTTGCACTACTTCTCATATTTGCACTAATGTTTGTATTACATTACTGCCTATAGTCATACTACTGTTTACATTTACTGTTGACATTTATTACTACTGTTTACATTTATTACTACTGTTTACATTTATTACTACTGTTTACATCTAGACTTTTTATATCTACACTACTGCTGATATACAGTATATATTCTTTTTACTAGCCTTATTGCATAATGCCACTTTGTTTCTATACCAATATCAACTACCTCATACATATACTGTGTACATTAACCCCATATGCTGCTTTGTCACTCTTTACAAATGTCAAATGCCAGAACCTTCATTTATTTTATAGATATACTTTTTATACTTTATACTTCGGGACAGTATTACACTCTATTTCATTTTTGCTGTTGGTGAAACT
Source organism: Garcialebias charrua (assembly GCA_038048925.1). NCBI lineage: Eukaryota > Metazoa > Chordata > Actinopteri > Cyprinodontiformes > Rivulidae > Garcialebias > Garcialebias charrua. Next base: position 70,670 of record JBBPBX010003902.1, on the reverse strand, counting down.
TTTTATACTTTTATACTACTATGGAAAACTACTATGAAAAAACTCAGGACAGTATTACACTCTATTTCATTTTATGATTATGTTTATTAAATGTTGGTGTTTTGGTGTTGGTGAAACTTTTTATACTTTTTTTACTACTATGAAAAACTACTATGCAAAAAACTCAGGACAGTACTAAACTTTTATTATTTCATTTTATGCTTGTTTATTAATTGTTTAGTGTTTAAATGGTTACTGTTGCACCGAGGGACTGAGAGAGAAATGCAATTTCAATCCTGTGTATGTCCTGTACATATTGCAGTTCTGACAATAAAGTTGACTTTGACTTTGATTGAGCCTCAAGGACTCATTTACAAGAGAGACCTGGCTACAAACAAAGAATGATGACAACAGCAACAGTAGATTTTCCTTGAACGATCAACAATAGACAAACATAAGAGAGAAATACAGATAAAAAAAAAATAATAATAATAATTTAACAAGTTAAAACAAAGATATCAAAATAGCAAAACAGATAGATTATAAGGTAGATGTAGAAAATCAAAAACAGAACATGTCTGCATTGGTTGTTCCAACAGATTCTAGATCTTTTTGTAAGATATTCCAGGAAGCAGGAGCAGAGTAGGAGAAGGCCCTTTTGCCAAGTTCAGTCCTCACTGATGGAACACTGCAGGTAATCATGTCCTGAGAGCGCACGCTGTAGCTGCACTCACACAGAGACATGTAGGAGGAGATGTATGAGGGCAGCAGACCAAGAAGTGATTTAAAGATGAAAATGTACCAGTGGAAGAGTCTGCGTGAAGTTAATGATGTCCAGTTAACCAGTGAATACAGGGTGCAGTGGTGGGTACGATAATCACAGCCAGTTATGAATCTTAGTGCACCATGATAGACAACATCCAACATCTGCAGGGTGCTTAGGAGCAATAATATGTAATATGTGTTGAGGATCAGTCTCAGCTACTACCACACCACATTGTAGCTGGATCTCTGTAGAATTGACCGAACTAGAGTCATGTTTGCATTTTTAAATTCAGTTTGGATTTTGTAGAACCAGTAGTAGATGTACTGTACTTTCAAAGATTACCTTCTACGAGTGCGTTTATGTCTGTGATATCTATAATTTTCCACATTTTAGATCATTATTTATCTTTTCTGTTTCAGCTTTTTTTTAAACTTCCACTACGCTTCCAACTTTTTAAAAATGTCCAACTACCTCTGACTGTAGAGAAAAGATCTCCCAGCTCGCCTCAAACCACAGCATGCAGAAGCAAAGAACGAGATCTTATTTTTAGCTGAAGGTGCACCAAAAAAATTTAATTACATACTGCCTGATTGGGCTGCTTCAAGATTTTAGTGTTTTATTTCAGAGTTAAACCAGTTGTTTCTCCATAACATGCCTTTATAATTTGCTTGTTTTCTTATCAACTTCAATTGCAGATTACTTAAAAGTTTTCATAAAGTTAATAAACCACAAAACAATCTGGAGTTTTTCTGCAGAGCTGCTGTACAACAAAAGCTGATCTAAAAAAAAAAACTGTCGAGCGTTATGTTACTCTTATAAACCATTTTCAGTGCAAACTATAGCAAGCAGTGTTTCAACAGCATATTAAATTTATTACCACTCCTAAGACACAGGAAATTTTTGACCGTGTGTTCGTTTTGTCAGTCTGTTAGCAAAATATCTCATTAATCACAGGATGGATTTTGATGAAACTCAGAAAGTTATCATTATGTATATCAATGTTTGGAGTCAACCCAGTTCAAGGTTGCAGTTACAGGAACACAAAAATGGGTGTAACACAGTTAATTTTACAGATACTGAGCTACAACTTGGTGTGGTAGTAGTTGAGAATTATTTTTAACTCCTAAGGTGAGTATCTCAAAACATTTATTGTATTATAAAATGCCAATGAATAAAAGTTATGTCTTTAAAGAAGCCAGCAGCGCTGAATCTACATTTTGTCATATCTTCCATCTTGAGCACTGATCGGCGACAGTGGAAAGGAAAAACTCTCTTTTAACAGGAAGAAAGCAGAACCAGGCCCAGGATGGAAAGCCATCTGCTATAGCTGGAGGACAGGAAAAAAACACGGACAAACACAGAATGGCTTGTCCAGGTGTGGTTTCTATAATAATAATACAGGTGGTCCCCGACTTACGACGGAGTTCCGTTCCTACGCCCGTTTGTAACACGAAAATCATCGTAAGTCGAAATACACATACACACCGCCCCATATACTGTACACGTACATGTACGGTACTGTACAGTTACCAAGCACTTCACCTATCCTAACACAGTACCTTACATAATTATCAAAAAACACATACAGTACATTTGGAGCCATAATGAAGGAAAAAAAAGTTTATTTCTTACTGGGAGCTGGTCAATTCTTCCTCCGTCTGTTAGCATGTTAGCTCGTGCACCTCCGAGCTCCTGCAGCTTCACGCGGTCCACAGAGCTCCCCCCTCCCTCCCTTCCTCCCTCCCTCCTGCTCTTCTCCGGTCTCTCCTGTAAGTTTCGTTTCAGTTGTAAGTTTTGTTTCAGTATTTTCTGGTGTAAAGGCGCATTTACCGGGCAGCACGGTGGCGCAACTGGTAGCTGCTGCCTCTCAGCGAGAAGGTCCAAGGTTCAAATCCCGGCTAGTCCAGGGGCCTTTCTGGGTGGAGTTTGCATATTCTCTCCGTGCATGCGTGGGTTTTCTCCGGGTGCTCCGGTTTCCTCCCACAGTCCAAAAACATGCATGTTAGGTTGATTGGTGACTCTAAAAAAATGACCCTGGGTGTGAGTGAAACAGGTCCCTCTTGTAAATGAGTCCCCGTGGCTCAACGAGGATAGCCTGTATAAATAAAGGTTGAATGAATGAATGAATAAACCACGTAACTCGAACAATGCTTTTCAATGGGAGGGCATTCGTAACCGCAAAACGTCATAACCTGAGACCGTCGTAATCCGGGGACTACCTGTACTTTATAAATCCCTTTAAAACAATCACAGCTGCAACAAAGTGCTGTACACATAAATCAAGAAAGTTTAAACACATTATTAAAAAAAAACAGTTGTTAAAACATTAAGATCAATTAAAACAAGAGTTACAAACAGAGTCTGTGCTAAAAGCCAGGGAGTAAAAATGTGTTTTTTAAAAGAGTTGTAAAAATGGACATTGAAGGGACTTGTCTCATGGGAAGATGGTCCAGGTGTTTCTATGGTCCAGGTGTACCAGTAGTTATATGATCCAGGTGTAGTTTCGATGGTCCAGCTGCAGGACATTACAGTCACATGGAGAGTGAGCAAAGACTATGGTGCAGGAAAAAAAAAAACGATTTTCTAAAGAATCTAGATTCTTAGTCCTGGCGATTCAGAATCGATTCTAAAAGCCCCAAAATCGATTAAAAAAAATAAAAAATAAAGGAAATAAAACCATATCTCATAGTATATGAAAGAATACATAAAATGAAAGGTGGCAGAAAGAAGAAGAAATCTGACCCGAACCAGTGACCTCCAGGACCCGATAAGGATAAAGCGGGTAAAGATGATGGATAGATGGCTTTTGTTGAAAAGATTTACCAAACAAATCTTTTAAACAAAATCCATCCATACACATTTGAAACATGGATGAATGCAATATGATTTTGAAGTCTATTTTATTTTGAGTTAAATGTTTATGCAATACAGTAGGCTGAAATCTTTGTTTACGTTTGTATTTTGAATTATTTGTGATGGACTGGAGACATGTCCAGGGTGTCCCCTGCCTCTCGCACAGTGACTGCTGGATATAGGCACCAGTGACCTCCGGGACCCGATTAAAGCTGCTGCATTCTATTCATATACCCATCTGCTCACAATTCAGCCTGCTGTATTTATACTGTATTATTTGACATTATTAATGTTTGCTACAAGCATACATTATTGTTTTAAATAAATGTTTTATTTGTTTACATTATTGTTTAATCTTTTCATGATTTCAGTTGAAAATTGTTTCAGAATCGAAAATCGTTTCAGAATCGAAAATCGTCTCAGAATCGAAAATCGATCCTGGAATGAAAATCAATTTTTTTATGGAATCGGTGCATCAAGAATCGGAATCGAATCGATTCTCCAGACACCCCTAGTAAAGACATCAGCTGAGTGAGGACATGGTCCTCCAGCAGTCTAAAGCCTACAACAACATAGGTCAAGAAACCTAAGCACACCCTAACAACAAGAATGATCAAAATGGAATAAGCTTTAAGGCAGAGTCAGTCTCATAGACAGAAACTGGAAGTAGTCCCACAAGAAAGGCCTGCTGACTGTGCCTCCCACTTTACTCTAGGAACCATGAGTAAACCTGCTGTTGGAGACACACATTCCTTTTAGAGTTTTATGTATACAGTACTGTATTTCATTATATGTCACTGTAAAATATTTGCAGACGTCAATGTGTGGGATAACAAGCACTTATTCAAGTTTCGCTCGTGCTTTGAGTCCTGTCGTCTACATGACGCAACACAGGCTCCCTATATGGCAACATAGATCTAAATCAGATAGAATGAGCCCAAGCTTTGTGTTTGAGAACACTTTTAGAAAAGAAGCTTTAAGGGTAACTTATGAGAGTGTTCCAGACAGCAGCAGTCTGACTGGAGTTCCCAGTTTGCTGCGCTCTTTGCGGTGTATTCGTGTGTTTGAGCCCCTCCTCTGCTCGGTTTGTTCGCTGGAGGTTGATGTCACCGGCAGAGTGTTCAGGACAGAACACAACTAGGTGAAACTGGTCAGGCCGAGACGCTCCGGAGTTCAAGCAGGCGATGTTGCTGCTAACATTTGGCCTGTGGACTCTGTGGGAAGGCTGCTGACACCGTCCAGCGGCTTGTAGGTATCGACTGAAAGCTTAAGGCAGCGTCATTATTATTATTATTTTAGATTGTTTCTAGGGACACACAAAAATGTCGTCTCCAAGTCCGGGCAAAAGGCGAATGGATACCGACGTGGTGAAACTGTATCCTTTACAGGTCACAAACAAGCCAATTGACACATCTTTCAATGGAAAAAGTCAGCTGTTTTTATGGTGATAAATTACATAATTTGCTCCAGATGGCTGCTGTGTATACTGTGTGAGTGTAAGTACTTTGATATTACTGTATGCGGTGTTTAGAGCCTGAGCTAGTTAGCTGAATTGCGAAAGCGAGCCATTAATTTGTGGGTTATTCGTCTGAACTCACTTAGCATTAGCTTAGCTGTGGTCGTTCTGTTTGTGTCTATAGCAAATTAGCAACGGAAACTATGGGTTTGCTACATTTTTATGCACCGGCACGCCATCCGGCCTAAAAATCCGACGGGCGGTGAAATAGGAGTCTTGTTTCCTGTAGTCTGCCGACATGGGCTGCTACTTAGTGCGCCAGTCCATAAATGATGCGGACCTAGTTGCAATACAAAGATGGCTGTTAACTCTGTTAGCTTCGAACGTTGTTCGCCCGAGCTTTAAAGCGTTAAGTCGAGCACCAAAATGTAACCCCTCTAACTGACAACAGGATGTGAAGGATAACCAAGGGGCCATTTACGTAGTGTAAACAGTTTTTTGTAAGAACACGGGTGTCAATCGACGATTTAGTTACGTTTTACGCTGCGGTAGCTGCCACTTAGCATGCTACCGAACAATTAGGATCGATTTGAAGTCGATCTTTAACAAAGTGGATTCACAGCTGCAGTTGATTCATTGAACAAGTAGATCGATAACTTGTACCCTTTTTTCTTTAATGTTTTTAAACGAAAAGTTCTCGAATCTCGTTCAAATTAAGACGTCCTTTTTACCACAACAAATCACGGTTGGCGTGTTTTATCGCGAATTATACAGTAAAAAAAAAAACGCTTAACTGGTGATAAGAGGAAAGAAAGTATGTTTTTCTCCTGGATTATTATTTTCTAGTTTAGTCTGAGTTCTTAGACAGCTCACATCACGTTTCAATGATTGACAGCCGTCCAGGAAATACTTTATAACATCTATATATACCTTTTTTTGATGTTATAAAATGTTTGTAGCCAGCAGCTGAAGTTTTTTCTTTTGTTAAATTTTTCAAAATAAATTTATTTATTTATTTTTGTATAAAAGATTTTCTGTGTGTACGAGCTGAACTGTTTTGTTTTTGTCCTGCAGCTAGCAGCTGCTTTCTGATTGGTCAGCTTGTTACCATCCGGAACATGGAGGAGGGCGTGGCTTATCTCAGCTGATGGGGAACAACAAGCGAGCTGTGGGGCACATGCATGCAGGGATGGGGGCAGGGAGTCCACACAGCAGGGCTGAACTCTCAAGTTGCTTTTAATCCCCACAGGTCTGAAACAACCGGCTGACTAAACTAGTCGCTGAATATTTGTTAGATTTCCATATTGACCTATAACACATTGTTTTAGCTTATAAAATATTGGATTGTATGTTACATAAATCAAAGATTGGCATGCATAAAACAAATTAAATTCAACACAATTTTTATGTTTATGGACGTTAGCTAAAAACAGCTATAGAGAGTAACTGTTAGGGGTTTCAGTTTTTATATTTTTTAGTAAAAAGTTTTAATTTTAACAAAACCGTACTAGAGTTGGATTTCCAGACCAGTTTAACCTCTTTTAACGTGTGGTACAGTGAAAGTTGCCTCGTACTTTTTCTACGTGCTTTTGTTGGGCTAGTTTTACAGCTTTGCATCGCTGATTTCAGAAGATATCAGGAGTGGGAATCTTTCAGCACTTTGCCAATCCAATTACGATTACAAAAGGCTGGGTGTGTGATTAATTCAATTCAATTTTTTTTATATAACGCCAAGTCACAATGGAAGTTGTCCCAGGGCACTGAACAAAAACATTCACATACATTATAAATGCCAGTTAGTGAAGTTTTCTATCCAAGGAAGGAAGTCAGCAAAAAATAAACAAAAATAACAACGTTAAACATTTATTGACGCATTTTGATTACAGGTTGTCCCCGACTTACGAGCGAGTTCCGTTCCTACGAATCGCTCGTAAGACGAAAATTCGTATGTCGGAACCCGAAACGCGTGTCGCTCGTAAGTCCGGATTTTTGGTTGTAAGTCGGAAAATGTATGCTAGCGCTGCGCCGAACACACGTTTTTCAACACAAACGTACATACTGGTTCATAAACATGCACAGAACTTTGTTTACAAACGGTTAGCTAACACGGTTTCATCTACATACCAGTGCTGTATTTTCTGTACAACTTTACTGTTCGTTAATCCGCTTGTAAGTCCGGAACCTCGTATGTCGATGACGTAAGTCAGGGACAACCTGAAAATCACAGTTTAAATGCACAAGCTTTCAAATTTTTTATATGTTAAATCATCTATGATACAAAGAACTACGAAAAACACATCATTCAATACCATAAGTGTACCACATAATAAATCAGCAGAATCAGGTTACATTCCAAACTATCAATGAGTACTCTGGATAGTCTCTGCATGCGATGGATAGTGAGTCGGTAAAAATAATCACCACTTGTAAACAAGAACATTTGAATTGGGAGACACGACTTACAGACATCGGTCCACGTTAAAGCTCAGCAGAAAGACGAACAAAACAACGATGTTTAAACAGGCAGTTGCCCTCTCAGGCTCTGTTTTCACAACGTTGTTTTTGAGTGAAACCGTAGCTTTTCTGCTGCGGTTTGGCCATTCGTGCACACAACAGCAGCGCTCGTTTTCTCTGAAACCGAACAATGTAACGTGTCCTGATGCATGCTCAATAATCCAGGGAGATAAATTAACAAGGTTGAGTCAGGTCCTCTCGATGAATTCTTCTTGATAAAACGTTACGTCTTTTATCCAAAAGACTTCTTCAGTCTGCGGAGCCCCATGTTCAACTGTCTGTCCTACAATGCTGTTATTGCTAGTATCACTCAGCCCTCTGTGAATAGCAAGTGGCCACCAGGGCACTAACGAACAATTATTAGGTTGATGGTCCCCCTTTTGCATGTGAACAACTAGTTTTGGCGGTCACCAGCAAACTGGTTGATCCACTATGAGAAGGTGCTGTTTATATTATTGCAACTCCTCAGACTGAAGAAGTCTTTTGGATTAAAGATGAAATGTTTCAACAAAGAAGAATCCGTCCAGAGGACCTGACTCAACCTTGTTAAATGTATTTTGTGTTTCCATGTTTTATAATATAGTTCTAGGGTCAAACCACACTCCTTTTCTGCGCAATACACCTCGTTTTTACAATCTCCCCTTCAAAGAATGCGTACACTCAGCACATATGATAGTTTGGATTAAAATACAATAATTTTAAAGCGACTGTTCGGATGGTTACAGCTATCTGATCGTACTGATAGTTCCCTGCCTCTTATGAAAACTACAGTGATTCAGTGAGCATGGCAATATTCATGTAAACATGTTTTTATTATATTATCACAATAAACGTTAAAAAAACACCAAAGTTTCCAGCAGTCGTTAACATGTGAACAGAGGTCCTGTTTAGTATTTCAGGTATTTTTTTATTTTATTTCCTTGTATTATGTAGAGCTGGGGTATAATATCACACCTTACCACCTCATGTCTTTGTATTGTGGACAGGGATGAAAAATATTATCCACCGTGAGCTTTTCTTGTGCACCTCCATTAGACTGAAGGAGCCCTGCTGGAGGTTCTGTGTCTTACCCTGGGGGAGGATGGGCGGGAGACGGGTCTACATTTGTAAAAGGTTTTATTTATGGGACGTTTGTCTGAGGTCGCATTTAAAGCCGTCACGTCATGGTTATTTTTGGTTCACCGTCAATTTTTTTAATTTACTTTAGGCAGTGGTGGGATGTAACTAAGTACAAATACTTTGTTACTGTACTTAAGTACATTTTTCATGTATCTGTACTTTACTTAAGTAGAATTAAATGTGGGTACTTTTTACTTTTACTCCACTACATTTTACATGAAGTATCTGTACTTTCTACTCCACTACATTTCTATAATGTGTTGAGTTACAAGTAACTTTCCTGTTGCGATTTTTTTATTTGTTCGTTCGTTTGAAAGGTTAGTAATAATACCTCTTTCTTATTTTATTTAATGACATTTAACGCTGCAGGTCATCCCTGAAATTCTGACGTACAGAATCACAAGTCCAAGTATGAACGGTGTCACACAAACACATGCACTATCTGCAGCATTGTTCTTTAAAGTGGAACAACACTTTTAATGTATTACAGAAAATATACATACAGTACGCACACTTAATGATACTGTAGGCCATTGCGTTAGGTAATACATTCAGCAAGTACTTTTACTTTAATACTTTAAGTATTTTTAAAAGCAAGTACTTATTTACTTTTACTTAAGTAAAAACATTAATGTGGTACTTCTACTTTTACTAGAGTACATTTTTGTCTGTTTATTTGTACTTTTACTTAAGTACAGTGTTTGAGTACTTTCTCCACCACTGACTTTAGGTGTCTGGTGTTTGATTATATTAAGATGCCTTGTCTTTTTATATTCCAACAGCTAGAAGACTAAGATGTCATCTGTGTGTTAAGGATATTTCATCGTTGAAATATCGATGACACAAGTTAGAATGACAGAAACGAGATGGAATACCTTGTTTTGATGCTGTCGTTTGCTTATTTTATGTGTAAAGATAAAGCAGTACCGGTAGTTCAGAATAAATGCACTCCATCTTTTTGTGCTGCTTTTGTACATCTGACTCGGTCTCATGCTTTTTCCCTCTCACCACATTAAAGGTTCAGTTTTTCTCCTGCTTGAGTCTCAAACCACACAAATGATCAATACTAATATTTAAAATTTGTCCTAGTCCACCTGTTTTTATTTTTAAAGTGTTCTCCACTAGATCAAATCAGAAACGTGCGGGCAGTTGTCAAAGTGGGCAATGAAAAACAGCACAATCTGGAATGTAGATTTATTTTTCAAAAATGACGTGTCCTGTTTCTGACTGGTCGCTCCGTCACAAACAGAAAACGTCTGTTGTCTTGTACTTTTCACCTTTTTTCTTAACTTGACGTCAGCATTGAGAGCAAACATGAAGTCACGATCCTGAGTGGACTCAATGAGTTTGTGGTCAAGTTCCACGGACCGCCTGGAAGTAAGACTCCTCTCCCTCTGTGTTTCACAGCAGTTTATCTGCTTTGAAGAATAATTTCCAGTTATAATTTCTGACAAATAGAATCGTGTATGATTATGTGAACTGTTTTTTTGTGCTTATTTTAGCACCATACGAAGGAGGTGTTTGGAAAGTTCGAGTGGACCTACCAGATAAATACCCCTTCAAATCACCATCAATAGGTAAGGATACTTTCAAAGTAAAGCCTATAAAACCTGCTTGGATTTGTGTGTGATTTGATCAAATATGTTAAAAATATTTTTTTCTTCAGGATTCATGAACAAAATCTTTCATCCCAACATTGATGAAGCGTAAGTAGGACAATTTTAGATGTCTGTGGTTTGAATGTTCAACTTTTTTTTAATAGATATATTTAACCTGTTAAATATCCTGTATCACTACAAGGATGCTCCGCCTCTTTTTGATTTGTTCATTTTAAGTACCTTATTTTCCACCGTACACGTCATACTGCTGTTACATAGAGCTGTCATTTCTAGCCCGGCCCTGCCCGACCGGATTAGGACCAGGCCAGCCTATAATAATGTGCTTAATGTGCGGGCTGGGTTGGTGTCAGGATTTTTACTTCATCAGGGACGCGTGCGGCCAACGATCCAATTAAATGCCAAAATGGCTTGCAATAAATCACCAGCTGCGTACAGCCATTTCACCGCGCGCTGATCGGCCGGTTGAAGGCGATAAAAAAATTCAGTTAAGATTCAGATGGACTACTGCCAACAACCCATCAGCCCAAATGGAAATTCATTCAGCCGTGGCACTCAGCGGACGCACGCAGCCGACCACCCAAACAAGTGAGATCACAATATCTGACATGTCAGAGCAGGATACAGGCAGAAGCAGGGGAAGCATTTAATGCCCTTTGACTGCTCCTCAGCTCCGATCTTCTATGTCTAATAAAGTGGAAAAGTCCATAAATACTTTGTTTCACCGTATAAGTCGCATCTATTATGCGTCACTGCTGACTACCTGGAAATTTGGACCTATGTTGTGCCAAAAATCGATTGGCTGCCAAATGGCGACCGCGGGAGCGTGCACGGGAGGACTTTAACAAGAATTTTACAAGATTAACACTTAAAAACAATTATTTGTTTGTTCAACACTATAGCAAATGTGTGTCTCAGTTTAACTTTTCCTTAATAAATTAACGTTGACGGTCAAATAAGCTGTATTACACCTGGGCGGCACGGCAAAATGCAGCTGATTTAATGTTTGCTCTTCTGGAGTGAGTTGAAGGTGGCTTAGCCAAGTGTTTCATTAATAGCCACTTTTACCTATTGAGACTCTTGGCTTGCCATATTAGTCTGTGGCCCTCTAGCGGTTGAAAATGTTAGTGTTCAATATCTTCCATGTCGGAATGAATGAAATCGTCAGATCTCAGCCAAAAATTGGGTTATAAATATGGGGAGAAAACAGAAATACGTTGCTTTCCGTTATAAGTCGCAGGCGTGCTAATTTATGCAAAAAGGTACAACTTATACGCCAGAAAATACGGTACTATCAACCATTCAGGAAATCTGTCCTGATGTTTAGTTTTGTTCACTTTTAAACTCACTTTGAAGCTCGAGCTGTTTTATTGTCTATCATTTATTCACGGTCTCGTCTTTCTCTCAGGTCAGGAACGGTGTGTTTAGATGTCATTAACCAGACGTGGACGGCTCTTTACGGTAGGTTATACTCACATCTGTGACGATCGCACAAACAGACCGACACCAACAACCAATAACACACAAAGTGAGCACTTCTGCAGCTTTACACTGCGTTCAATCAAGTCAGCAGATAACTGCTGCAGGTACTGAGCTCATTCACTCAGCGCTGACTGATCCGGAAGCCGTGACGCTGTTAAAGTTTTTGGATTGTTTGTCTCCCTTTGTTGAAGAGTGTGTAATCAGCAGTGCAGTAAGATCACCTCTAGGTTGCTCCTTTAAATCAGCAGCATCTGGGTGAATTCATTCAGAACAAGATAATACACTAGATAATCTTGTACATTTAATTTAAATGATTCAATCAAAATGTGAGAATACACAAAATAATCTTGACTACACTGGATAATAATGAAGCTGCAGAGATGAATTTGTGAAACAAATTGATCAAGGTGGTGATTATTACCGTAATCTAAAGTTTTACTTTGAGAGACCAAAGGAGAGGCGTCAAACCATAAATTAATTAAGACCGTAAAACAGTTGTTAAATCAACCATGCACTGAGCCCTAAAGGTTTATAAAATCATGTAAAACCACCATTTTGTTCTGTTTTCCCACCAAATCAGCACAACTTGGTTTTATTTTGTACAAATGAAAACGTCTTTGCAAATATTTAGATCTGATTACCAGGAAGTGTTTTCCCATGTGTTGGCGATCGCAGCACACTCACTCAAGAAAACTCAAAACTACTGTATATCCAAAGACAGAAAGCTCACCCAATAAAATCTGTCAGTCCAATAATCTAACCTTTTCTCTGAATATTCTTGCAGTTTGATTTAGCATTATTTGGAACTGGAAATAATAAGTAAATTTCAGAACTTAAAGTTGAGCTCCAAAAAAGCTAAGTCTGGTCCTCTGGACATTCAAAAAACAAAACAAAACTTTGCTTTGTTTTGTTTTGTTTTTTGAATGTCCAGAGGACCAGACTTAGCTTTTTTGGATTTTTCTACCTGGATTATTGAGCATGCATCAGGGTATTAAAGTTGAGCTGTTTGCCTGGGTTGCTTTGGGTATTAAATGATAAAATCCCTGCATAAAGCAAAGTGTCTGCAGCAAGAGATCTGTTAATGTTTGTTATTATTTCATTAGACTTTTATTAGTTTAGCAGTATGTCACAGTAAACAGTGAAGCTCTCACAATATGTTAATGTTCAAGTGTTGTTATTTTAGCTATATGGTTTTTGTTATCGCAGTCGCATCTTGTGCACAGACAAACCAAAGCTGCCAAAAACATAACCTCCTGGGTGGAGGAAAGACATTTTTTTATTTAAAACGACACACACAGACAACCTGTCAAATGTTTGCTGTTTCTTTAGCTGCGTTTTTCTTTGAGTCACTGGGCCGGACTCCAGGCAGTTTATTGGCACCTCCAGACGCAGCCGAGCTTCTTCACGCTGCAACTTACTCAGCGGTAACAGAGAGGTGAAGCCACCAAGGATCTCCAGATAGATTCAGAAGTTTTCATTCAGGTCTTTATTTGCAGGGATGAACTTTTTAAAGAACCCGTGTAAAACCGTCCACTGCAAAATTTCCCGCGCCTGATCATTGTTGGTTTTCAAACTTTTCATCCTTTAGATAAAATCAGTTGTACATGGAAATAAATTATTAAGATTGATGGTACTTAGTCGTCCATAGAGCAGCTTTTCCATTGACTCTTCACAATGTTTTACTTCTGTAAGACTCTGACCTCAGTTCGTGAAACTTTGAACAAAAACAGTGTTTTTCTGTTTGTTTGGACTACTGTAGTTGTGAAAGTCCAGACTTTAGTTTTTGAAAAGTACTTTTACTTTAAAAAATGGAAGACAGCAGACTTGTAGACTTTGACATTTAAGTTGAACTGTTCACATTTCTCTCATCTGTCTAGATCAGTGGGGTCTCGTCATGGCCCTCGAGGACCAGGACTGGACACCACTGATCCAGATCAAGAAGATAAAACACTTCTAACCTTGTTAACAAAATATTTGTTATTAGCACTTTGAGATTTTTGTTAATCAAAAGTGCGTTATAAATTAAATTCATTATTATTATTATATACCTTTGTTGCTTGGCCTCTTCACTGTAGAACTTAAACGTCTGGATAAGTGCTGCATAGTTCAACACTTCCACTATTTATGAACAGGCACCGCTGTCATCAGTTTTAGATCATAGCTGCAAAACATGGAGAATTATGTTTTGCATATTTTGCTGCAGAAGAGGGGAAATTGTCAAAATACTGTAAGAATAAGCAGCTTTGCTTTAGCATTTTGGAGAAACTACAACAAGCTCACCTTGTATGCAGGCAAAGAAGAAGAGAGTTTAGCTGAAAGGCTTTAAATAAAAAAAGCAGATTTGCATCACTTCAAATCTGTGATTGCCATAAAAAAAAAAAAGTAATTTCAGTAAAAACATTAGTTGCAACAGTTACTGCTGTAACAGCTGATATCTTTATGCTGTAAATTTAACTTTTGATACAGGAAAAGGGCTGTAGAGCTGAAACATATGATCATCACTCTCCGTTTTGTCTCGAGATGTGACGTTTTCAAATAAAGTGTAGCTCCCAGGCTGCAGAGGGATCCTGAATACAAATGTCTGTCTGCTGATGGATGTGTTCAGTGGTCATTTTTAATGGAGCATCACTCTAGCGACCCCCCAGTGGTAGTTATTGTAGCTGCATGCATTGATGGCTGCTGTGTTTCTCCTCACTTTTACCAGACCTCACCAACATCTTTGAGTCGTTCCTGCCTCAGCTGCTCGCCTACCCCAACCCCATCGATCCTCTGAACGGGGACGCCGCCGCCATGTACCTGCATCGGCCAGACGACTACAAACACAAAATCAACGGTAGCCTCTCAGACATAAATGCATCTGCAGTTTCACAAAAAAACACCCTTTAAAAATAAACGTAAATCAGTTTTTAGTTGTTTTTTTTACACAATTTATTACTTTAGACTCATTATTGCACATGTTGTAAATTTTGTAGTAGTTTAAAGAGTTGTCTTTTATGTCAAACATGTAATTTAGTGATCTCTGATGCTGTGTGTGGGTTTTAAAACTCCTAAAAGTGCCTCGTGAAGCTGCTGTGAACATTAATCATCGTCTCGTGCTTTTCTTCCAGAATACATCCAGAAGTACGCCACGGAGGAGGCTCTAAAGGAGCAGGAAGAGGGCGGGGGCGACTCGTCTTCCGAGAGCTCCATGTCGGACTTTTCGGAGGACGAGGCTCAGGATATGGAGTTGTAGTGAAGGAGGAGCCGCCTTCACCCCACCGCGGACTAAAGAGCAGAAACTCTGTGCTATATTCGTATTTAAACGAGACAATTTTTTTACGGCAACACGAGGATTTTTAT
>JBBPBX010003902.1:22774-36851 GCA_038048925.1 Garcialebias charrua | reverse complement strand
CAAGGGTTCTTTATTATCATTCGAATTATATGTGGTACATGTGGTTGAATTAAATTGTGTACACAGAGACCCAGTTAAATCCAACAAAAGTATAAAATGTAAAAGAAAAGCAGTACAGTAATAAGATCTAAGATATGAACTAAGACAAACATCAACTAAAAATACGCTAAGCGCTAATAGTATACTGTAATAAGCATATAATAGTACAGTATACTATAATAAGCACTAATATATAATTACCCGGTAATAGATAGATATTCTCACAAACTAACATTTAGACATTTATGGTTTTACCGAATCGATCTCTGTGTTTGAGTGGCCCATGTTGCAAACGATGCATCCGTTTTTCATCCGCTCAAAGTGTTCCCGTGTTATCACGCTCTTGTTGCCTGCAGAGACACATCACAGCAGAGTGCTTGTTAGCAGGATTTGTTCTTATTGAGAGTAAACTGATCTGAGGACAGCCGTGGTACCTGTGCAGGAGATGATGATGTCGGCGTGTCTGATTATTTCATTCAGAGCAACAACTCTGAGGCCGTTCATGCTGAGAGGAAAAGAGAGGAGGTTCAAATTCAACGTGTCTGTTACCTGCTGTAGAAGTGTGTGTGTTTTCTGTACAGTTAGCAAAACATCTCATGAACATGTGGACGAGTATGAATTAAACTTTCAGCTAGTAGTCATTGTATGTCCATCTAACTTTTGGAGTCAACCCAAATCAAGATGGCCGCCACAGCCTCTGACCCTGCTAGCTATGTTTCAACTAATTTTACAGCTACTGAGCTAACATTCGGTGTGGTGATGTCATCCATAACACATTTTAAACACCACACATTGTGCAACATTTTTTCCCAAAGCATTCATAATAATTGTTGCCGTAAACTCTACCTGTCTGTTAGCAAAATATCTCATGGACAAGTGGATGAATTGTAATAAAAATCTCAGAGCAATCACTGGATGTACATCAACAGCTGATTAACTTTTGGAGTCAACTCAATTCAGGATGGTCACCACGACTAATGGACGTTAGCCAACACAAACTTTGCTATAACTTGGTGAGTTTTTCAGATTTTGAGTTTTGTGGTAGTAGCAGCGAGTATTCCCCGTCCCCTTCAGTGGTGAGACATCTTGCAAGATCTCATGATATCGTATGGGGTAAGATAAAAAGTTTAAAATTCTGTCTCGAAAGGCAGAAATGTATTCCTTAAAGGAATGTAATGTAAGGGTGCAGCACATTTCTCATCTTTGCTGATGAAAGCTGAGTTTTTTCGTACCAGGCCTGCAGGGCGCAGATGGGATCCACTTCTGTCACGTAAATGATGGCGCCCAGTCCTTTCAGAGCAGCACAGCAGCCTTTACCAACCTGCCGGGAGGAAGAAACAACGCTGGCTGAGCAGCAAAAACACAAGCATGTTGGGAATGTGTCTTTAACACTTTCCTTACACTGACCTCACCATAACCACACACCACGACTTGTTTTCCTCCAAACATGATGTCAGTCGTTCTCTTCAACCTGGAAGAGTTGAATCCGGTCAGGGGACTGTCGGTTGTGCAAGTCATTCATGTTTGTTTGTGATCGAAACACGAGCAGTTACCCGTCCAGGATGGACTCCTTGCAGCAGTAAAGGTTGTCAAATTTCTGCTTGGTCACCGAGTCGTTGACGTTCATGGCAGGAACACACAGTTTGTTGGCCTTCGACATCTGGTACAACCTAAAACAAAAAATATACAGATGTTGGAGCTGAAGAGTGACTTCAATGCAGTATGTACTTTGTATGTTGCTTGGCAGCTTACATGCCAGAGTTTCATAAGAAGGCAGATCACACAAGATGTGTTCACTGTCAACAGTACAGTGGAGCAGATGAGTGACCCAGTTCAGAAAAAATCTGGATACAAGCACAAAACTTTGCACAGGCCTTCCTCTTTTTAAAAAATGTATTCATTTAAATTCAATTCACTTTATTCAATCAGGACACTGTGCAATTACAGCAAATGTAAAACATTTGATGCATGTATCAAAGTTAATAATTCAGGGAATAGGATTGTGGAATGGTTTGGATGATAACGTTAAAAATGCCAGATCACTGTATACATTTAAGAGACTGATAACGACGAGTTTCTTGAAAGAATATGGAAATCGTTAATATAAATCTACTTCAGTTGTCTGGTTTGATTTAGATTTTTGAGTTTTTATGTTTTCAATTTAGCTGATTGTTATTGCCTATGTGTATTACATTTTAATTTAAATTTTGTAAAAATATTTTGATCTACATCAGAATTAAGTAAAAAGGGGCAGTTTTCATAAGACTAATTCTTCTTCTGCCACCTTTCATTTCATTTTATTTACATTTTTTGATTGTAGTGTATGTATGTGTATGTTTTTAAATGAAATGAATAAAATAAAAAAATAAATAAAAAAAGTTACGTCAGGTCCTGTGGACGTTTTTGTTGTTGTTGAAACGTTTCATCTTCCAGGCTCTGTCCGAAGGAGCTGATTTAACTTTGTTAGATTTTTGACCTGGATTATTTAGCATGACCTTTTATAATATAAAAAATATGTTTCTTTTCATGTGTTTTTTCAAAAAAAGTGACTTATTTTTATATTAATTCAACCTTTTAGGCAGGTTAATCTCATTGAGCCTCGAGGACTCATTTACAAGAGAGACCTGTCTACAAACTAAAGAATGATGACAACAGCAACAGAAGCATTTCCTTAAACAATCAACAATAGACAAACATAAGAGAGAAATACAGATTTTTTTTAAACAAGTTAAAAACAAAGATATCAAAGTAGCAAAACATAAGGCAGATGTAGAAAATCAAAAACAGGAACATGTCTGCATTGGTTTTTGCCAGGATTCCAACAGATTCTTAAAACCATGTACTGTAGAGAAGTCAAGGCTGAGAGCTTCAGATCTTTTTGTAAGATATTCCAGGAAGCAGGAGCGGAGTAGGAGAATAATATGGTGCTCCCAACACTGTAACACCATTGCAAAAAACCAGCTAACTTGTCATCCATCTTTTTTTTTTAAAGGCAGCCATTACAAAGCAAGATGAATTTCAAAAGATTGAAATGCCAAAGATATTTAAAAAAAATAGCCCGTTTGTCAGCCATCTTGAAATATGGCATCCATTCTGAAAACAAGTGGCTAATGTGTTTTTCTAAAACAATATGGCCTCACAACTCCTCTAGTAATGTCTTGGATGTTGCTCACTTGTATGAGTTGAGGATGACTGCTGCTACCACACCTAATTTCAGCTCAACATTTGGAAATCTGATTGAGTTACCGTATACAGGTAGTCCTCGACTTACGACGTTCCGGACTTAGGTCACGCATCTCATAAAAATAAAAAAAAGATAATTTATTTTTATTTTTATATATAAATAAATGTACAGTACTGTACAGTCACCAAGCACTTAGCCTATCCTAACACAGTTTTTAAAGATGAAGGAGTGAGTTGAATTGTCTCCCTCCTCCCTAGCAGGCTCCATTCACATAAAGGGAGCTAGCTCCCATTATGTGAAAGGGAGACAATTCAACTCACTCCTTCATCTTTAAAAACTGTGTTAGGATAGGCTTACTTGGTAACTGTACAGTACTGTACATTTATTTATTTATTTATGAAAAAATATATACATATTTTTTATTTATATATATATTTTTTGTATGTGATCCGACTTACGTTATTTTCGAGATACGAACGGCCCGTAGGTCCGGAACTCGTTCGTAAGTCGGGGACTACCTGTATCTATTTTTGTGCCGTTAATCTTGATTATTTGTGGCGGCCATCTTGAATTGTGAGTTTATTTGTTGTAGATGTATTTCCAGTTACTGTTTATTGAATGTTTCATTAAAATCCATCCAGTGGTTCTTCAAACTGACAAACACACCCACAGACATGGGCAAAACCATTATCACCTTTACACCCTCAGTGGCGGGCGGCAAATATTATTTGAGCTTTTGGACAAACTAACCTATAGATGCCCGTCACACTTTCCTCCACGATGCCTCTGATTTTCTTGAACAGATTTGGATACTTCTTATAGATGCAGTGTGTCAAATCACCGCCATCATCCAGAATCTAGCAAAAGAAAAGAAATGACACTCAGATCTTCATGAACGATGAAGCAACAACATCTTCATCAGTATCAACGCACAGAAACAGAGGTCAACTCACTCCATTTTAAGTTTACATAATCATACATCTGTGTAATTTCTACATAAATTGCTGTTGGAGTTTGACAGTTTTTGATCCCTCGCTTCCATGAACGGTGGGCGATGATGCCCTCGTGTTTGTGTTTGTTTGTCTGTCTGTTAGCAAAACTACTCAATGAAACTCACAGAAAGTCATTTTAGATTTACAGCTGTTTGATTCAAGTTGGCCACCACATCAAATCAATCTTAGCAAACACAATGTTAGCATAACTGTTAGTTTTACAGATATTAAGCTAAAAACAAAGTGGTGCAGTAGCTGAGATTAGTCCCCAACACATAATCTGAGCACTAACAGTTAGAGTGAGATCTTTATTTAAAAATTTGGCACGTAAAGTCAGCGGGTGATGTGCATTTTGTAAGGAATGCTAGTTTCCTTGTCTTTGTAATGTCCTCTGTTGTAATCAACACAAATCTGGTGACGTTGATGTCCCCATGAATCATCTGAATTCATTGTGTGTATGTCAACACACAGCTATATATCAGACTTGGTTATTTTATGCCACGGTTCTCACAGTTTTCAGTGGAAATAGTGGCTCAGGAACATTTCAGACAAGTGTCACCTGGATGTCCCCGACTTTAGACAAACACACAACAGTGCGCAGTACTTTTTAGATCACTTAACAGGACGTCACGTTGACTTTTTATGACTCATATCTGCAGCAAGATGGTAAGAATCTGGTAGAGTCAAAGCACAAACGGGAAGATCTACTAATGCATATAGTCACAGTTTGAGGGAAAAAAAATATATACATTTTTAAATTCTAGTAAGCTAGTAAAAAACAAATCTCAATACATCCAAAACTTAAAATATAAGTTGTTTAAAAAACAAAGGCAAGGAGTCATACAACCACACCATGTGACTTATGATTCAAAATGTTCAAGACAAGTCATGCATCCAAACACAAACTTATTAACAATACTAATAATACTGCCACAGGTGGTTTTCAAGAATACCCACAAAGTCCAGAGCTGGTCAGAAAATATCAGCTCCCATGAGAGAAAAGTTGCAGAAAATGTTAAACATCTACCACGTGTCCCCTTTAATCTGTGTCCAGAATCCCATGGACCTAATCTGTTTACAGGTATTCATGACGGGTCACATGATGAGCAGGGCATGTGTGGACAACATTTGCCAGAGGACACGTATGGGTTCAATCTGGGACACGTTGTATGTCTTCTAGCTCATTTCTCGGCACAAACAAGTGTTGAGAAGACCAGACAGATTTGATCTTGATGCTTGTTTCTGCAGCTAAATGGGAAAATGTGGCGTGTAAAAATCCACCACGTTGCCCAGCATTACCAGTGAAGAGCCCATTTGTTTTGAATGTACTCTTGTTTGATTTACACGTTCAGAGAAGTTCTTGAACACATCAAGTTGAGTTTGATCAACCCACCAAGTCGGGCTGCCAAGAGTCTGCAGCAACGCATCGGTCAATGCACCACCAGAAGTCATCCTCTGATTCTCCTTTCCACGCAAACACTGAGATTCCTGAGGGAGAGCGAGGTGCGACAACAATCAGAGCAATAAAAGAAACATACATTTTAAAGTCCGATGAGGGTGTTGATCTAAAAACGTACCTCCTTCAGCCAGCGCGGCAGCCACAGCGTTCTGAGTGGAGAAGATGTTGCAGGCGGCCCATCGACACTGAGCGCCCAACGCTGCCAGTGTCTCGATCAACACCTGCACCAAAACAAATACCACGTGATAAATGGGCTCTAAATATTCATTTGTCTGAATTTGTTTTCCTTTTGTAAGTTTTTACAGTCTAACCACAGCTGCATACTTCTGGTTTATTTAATCCATGCATATAAGCTAGAAGCTCTCAGCCTTGAATCTGTTTGAATCTTGGCAAAAACCAATGCAGACATGTTCCTGTTCTTGATTTTCTACATCTACCTTATAAGAATGGTACCTTGTCTGTTTTGCTACTTTGCTATCTTTGTTTTAACTTGTTGAAAAAAATCTGTATTTCTCTCTTATGTTTGTCTATTGTTCTACTGTTGTTGTTGTCATCATTCTTTAGTTTGTAGACAGGTCTCTTGTAAATGAGTCCTCGAGGCTCATTGAGATTAACCTGCCTAAATAAAGGTTGAATAAATGAATGAATATAGTTTGACTCAATGAGGACATTGCTGCTAGGGCTTTTGGTTTTCATAACTTTTATACTTTGCAAAACATTTAACTTTATTTAAAGTAATTTCATCATATAATACATTAAGATCTGTCCATTTCCTTCAAAAACAGTGTTATTTTTTAAACTTGCTTCAGCGTACAGGCTCTTTTGGCTTTTCATGCTGCTTTGATTTCATTTTGTCCCTGGTCTCTGATCCTGATTTGTTCATGGACTGGATCTCAAGGCTCAGTTGTGGAGAGGAGGGCGTGCGCTTTGGGAACCTCAGGGTCTCCTCTCTGCTTTATGCAGATGATGTGGCTCTGTTGGCATCTTTAGGCTAAGACCTTGAGCGTGCACTGGGGTATGGAAGCCATTGTGTCTCATATTTCAAATTAAAATGGATTAATAGAAATGCTTGACTTTGAAATGAAAAAGCATTTCTGCTAATCCATTTTAGTTTTCAATATGAGACATAACCCTAGAGCACGTGGAGCAGATCTGCCTGCAAATGATTAATTCTACAAGAATAAATTTTAAATACCCCCACCTCCAACCCAAGACGATGCAGCTGAGGAGAAACCCTCCATTCGTTGTGTTCAGCATCCTTAAACCCTACAACTGATTTTTGATTCAGTCGGGTTTTAAATACAACAAATGATTACAGTGAAGCAGTGGTGTAGTCTACATATTTGTAGTGGGTATACTGTGCTTAGAAACCTTACACTGGTTAGTACAATGTACTGTAATCGTCAATGTATTTAGATTTTTAAGCATATTGAACATTTTCAAATTTCTCTGATACTTATACTTTAATAAATGTACAACAAACTTTGTAAAACAGTTGGCTTTGTATTAAAAACATGTTATAGAATTTATAAAACTGTATCAAAGCAAAGCTCTGTGTACCGATAGATTGTTACAGAAGCGTTTAGTGTGTTAATGACATGTGCCTAATTATATGTCATGTATCACTGGGCACTTTTAAGTGGGTATACTGAAATTCTTAAGCTTTTCTACCCGAGTATCGCGTAGACTACACCACTGCAGTGAAGTCACTTCTGGAAATTAGAAAGTTTGACTCCTGATTTAGATTATTCACACCAGTTTTGATGAAGCTTTTGTCAGAATAAATTAATTCCAGAAAACTAACTTTTAGTCTTTTTGCCCTCTGATAGAAGTTTGGGACTCACAGATAAAGGTCTTGACACAAGCTGCAGTTTCTGGTTGAACGATTTGTATATTTTGAAAATGTTACAGTGAATATTGTTGCTCACATTATTATTTTTGTTTATTTTTAATGCTTAAATGTCATGTTTCCTGCATTATTTTAAAGGCAAGTTCAAATTCACAGCTGATCACAGCTGACCCTTCTCACCCTGCATACAGTCTGTTCGACTCCCCTCAGGCAGGAGGCTTCGGTCAATTGGGACCAGAACCTCCCGCCATAAAAACAGTTTCTTCCCCTCTGCTGTCAGACTCTTGAACACTCATAACCATGCTACCTCATAACTTGCCTTGGTCGCTGTATTTTGTATTTGTTCTTTGTATTTTGATTGGGAATCACTGTATCACTGTATTTTGATTGCACCACTCTAATTGCGCTGTTTCTTAGTAGTTTTTGTTCACTGAATATTGTATTGATTGTATTGATGTTTTATGGTTTATGTTTTTTGTGTCTTATGTTTTTATATTTTATGCACCGTTATGCCGAAGCAAATTCCTAGTCTGTGAATCCTGTTCATTGACAATGGCGATAATAAACTGAATCTGAAATGTGGGCACAGTCACGAGCCCCCTGGTAAATACATTGTTGTTTTAATTATGTTAATAAAATTAATTAAAACGCAACATAAAATGTATTGCATTTTATGCATTTTCATTTAATTGGTTTTAAGCCCTTTGCACATATGTATTTTACAGACAGCTGTGTGCTTGTGTTGAACTGACTGCTGTCTGTGCCGTAATGTGAGTGCAGCCCACTACTTTGGCTCCAGCCAAAGGTTTCTCGCCTCCTGCGTTTTTCCTCAGGATCATCAGCGCCGGCATTTCTAAAGATCACAGACAAAAAAGCAAGAAACATTACTTCATTATCTTATGTGATCCTCTTCTTCAGGGAAACTGGGTAAACAGAAAAAACAAAATATAATCTGAGGCCTGTCTGTTGCACCTTGTTGTGCGATCTCGATTTCTTTTCGCCCAAAATCAGCTTTTTTGATGTTCTTGATGCAGAAGTCCGACAGGCCTTTGGAGGAGCTCTGCAGCTTGTCCAGAGGCGACACTCCTTCCTCAGAGCTCTCACTGGCCGCTGCAACACGAAAGTACCAGAACAATCATTTGGTTCATGCTGGTGGGGGTGACACAGTCAATTATGATTTGGACTTTGAAGTCAGTTTAAAAATATTTGAGAAATGTGATTAGCGCAGAGTTAAACAGGCTTCAGAAAACATTTTGAGGTTTAACCGAAGGCTAATCCTCGAGCTCAGCTTGTAGTAAATGACAAACATGTGATGGTGTTTTTGTACCTGAAGAGAAGCTCTCTGTGGACGACTGTGAGATGGACCGAGACAGAGCGTGAGGGACAGCTTTGGTTGGACGCTTGTTGAACTCTTGTTGCTCGTCGTCACCAAGCTGGATTTGCTGGAAAAACAAAATATGAACCAAAACACTAGGATCCAGGAATCAGCTGGACTTTTGGGTGATGAATAACTGATGACAGTTGTAAAAACAAAATGCTAAAACTAGGAAACTAAAGAACTGGAACATTAGCTAAAAGTAGTCAAATGTGTCAAAGATTGTATGTAGGAAAAGGCTAGCTAAAAGCTACATTTATCAAAATGCTAAATAAATGCTAAATCATTTTCAATAAAGTATAAAACACTAGTTAAAACAGCAACTGGATGCTAAAGGTAGCCAAATTCTAGTTAAAAGTACCACAAGAGTAGTTAGACTTTAAATGCAGCAAACAGTTTACTAATACCAAAAGTGGCAGAATTGTGGCTAAAATCCAAAAGTAGCAAAAAGCTAGCTCAAAGCAGCAAGACTAGTAAAACATTACAGCAGGAAATGTTTGCTAAAAAGTAAAGTAACAAAATAGGTTGCTGAAAAATGAAAGTGGCAAAAGAGTACGGGTAGTTAAAATTACCACACAGCTGGCTAAAAATGTAATGCAGCAAAAGACTAGCTAAAGGTAAAAGTGGCAGAATGGTAGCTAAAATCTAAAAGTAGCATAAGAAGGCAAAAATAAAGCCAGTTTCCTGAATCAAAAGCGTTCAAAACAAAATCAAAACAAAGAAGTGGAACTGAAATGATCTCATAGTACTGTATTTCTATGGGGACAGTATTTGTAATTAATTGTAAACAAGTTTAACTGAGCTGAACACAGAAATATTTAATTAACAACCAAACATAAAAATCATGAAAACATCAGCGTGAATGAAGCACAGATCTTTGAGTCGTGTGTTTTCAGTAAATCTTCTTCTGTCAGATCTTCAGAGTTCTGTCTGATGCAGACTCACCATCCAGTGGTTCTGCTGGACGCCCCCCACAGAGGAGTCCCTGTCCATGTCCTCCTGCCTGTCCACGTCCTCTCGCTCAGGAACACTAAAGTCTACATGCTGCAGCTCTCTGCTCTTTGGCAGGAGCAGATTTATATTTGCAGCCCCCCCCCCCAACATCTTCAAGATCTATAACAGAGTGGATAGATCAAATACAATAAAGCTGTGAATTACTAGAAATAAACTATATGTGTTTTTATTAATGTTTGTAAGGTCACAAAACTGAGGACCCAAACATTTTTTATCTTTTCTACGTAGTCTTGTTGGTTCTCCTTCCACATGTTTGAGCAGCAGGACTATTTAACTCAAGTTCCCCGCCGATGAGACTGAACCAATCAGAACAGAACTGTTAGAGAGAACTTTAAAATGTTTCAAAAAGCAAATATTTCAGTCAGAGAGGCCATCCTGGCAGTATACATCCCTAAACTTCAGGATGAACCAGGCCAGGCATGACTCTGTGACTTTCTTTTTCAGTGGGAATACTAAGTACAGTACTTGAGTACTTTCCCCTACTGGGTACAACCTTTGACTCATGGTGTCAGTTTACAGTCAATAAGAGACTTTAACATAATCATCGAAGCAAACCTGCACAAGAAAATAGCAGGAAAACCCCATTTCCATCCTCAGAAACATCAGCAGCACAATGGCACAACTAGAGTTGCTGCCTCTCAGCGAGCAGGTTCCTGGTTCAAATCCC
Organism: Garcialebias charrua; assembly: GCA_038048925.1. Lineage (NCBI taxonomy): Eukaryota > Metazoa > Chordata > Actinopteri > Cyprinodontiformes > Rivulidae > Garcialebias > Garcialebias charrua. The sequence goes on along the minus strand of JBBPBX010003902.1, from coordinate 26,272 downwards.
GGTCCGGGGGCCTTTCTGGGTGGAGTTAGCATGTTCTCTCCGTGCATGTGTGGGTTTTCTCTGGGTACTCCAGTTTCCTCCCACAGACCAAAAACATGCATGTTAGGTTGATTGGTAAATCTAAATTGTCTGTAGGTGTGAGTGAGAGTGAATGGTTGTTTGTCTCATTTGTCTCTATGTGTCCCTGTGATGGACTGGAGACATGTCCAGGGTGTCCCCCGCCCCTCGCACAGTGATTATTGGATATGTGCACCAGCAATCCCCATGACCCAAAATGGAAGAAGCGTGTAAAAGATAATGGATGAATGGATGGATGGAAACATCATCCACAATCAGAAACGTTGCACATATAATTTCGACAAGGCTACCCAGCATGCTTTGCAGCACACAGTCTCTCTGGGACACTCACAGAGAACTTTGTGAGTTTTGGTGAAAATTAAACAAAGTTGAACAGAGAGACATCTTTTCTTTAATCTGGGGCCTGCAGATATTTTGGTGTTAATTACCGTATTCGTCGGCCTATAAGTCGCACCGGAGTATAAGTCGCACCAACCAAATATGCCCAATTAAATGGAAAAATCAACGTATAGGTCGCACCGGCCTATAAGTCGCACCGGCCTATAGGTCGCACCTCACGTGAGCTGGTGTTTTGCCCAAAATGGACTGGCTGCCAAATTGTTTGGAAGGACTTTGTTGAACTTTTCATTAATAAATGAACATTATTTTTTTATATTTTGTGTCTTTCATCATTTATCTTTAAAGATAAACACATAGAAATATATTTTTATTAGCTGACATCACAGTAAAAAACGTGTCTCAGTTTAAAATGATGACAGAAACAGATACTGTATTTATTTTATGGCTTTTATTTATTTATTCAAAACCTTTGAAGTCTTCATCTTCTGTGTCACTGCACCATTTTTGGACCAGGCAGATGTCAACAGTGTAGGTACTATAAAGGGTTTCTTAGCGCCCATAGCGGCCGAAACTGGTACTGCACCATTTTTGGAGCTTTTGACCAAAGTCACATTATGACCAAAATGTTGGAAAAATCGACGTATAAGTCGCACCGGCCTATAAGTCGCAGGGCTTAGAAATGTAGGCAAAAAGGTGTAAAAAGGTGCGACTTATACGCCGGAGAATACGGTATGTTTAATTATAAGAATTAAATTAGAAGAGACACGAGTCAAAAGTCTATGCGCTCGTTCTGATCTTATCAGATATCAGTGTGTGATCACCTGCAAGCTGGATTAAACAACAGCAACAAGAGATTCATCAGTGGGGGAATATCAATGATGCTGCACAGCAGATTAGTTACTTTAAAAAATAGTTAACCTCAAATAGAATGAGAGTTAATTCACTTTAGTAAATGACACAAAGGAGAAGACGTTCGACACGCTCTCTTTCAGCCCGGCTGAGTTCTGCTCCGCCTCTTTTGGTTCTGCTCAAAGCTCGACGTGGACGCTTCACCTGTGATTCATGACGCGATGGAGGAAGAACTGGTCTGAGCAGCCATTTGATTGTAAATGAGAACTGGTTCTTAATGGACCTACCAGGAACAGCAACGTCGGTCGTTCAGGGAACATGAAAAACGGTCAACGTTTTTCATTTTATTTTGAAAAGCTCAAAAACTTGACAAGTCAGAGATGTCAGAATAATATATGTTAAATGGGAGGCATCATGCTATGTCATTTTTGGTTTTAATATTGTTTCACGATAGAATATCAACACTTTAACTGTAAGGAAAAAATCTTGAAGTATAATTTCTTTGAATTTTAGGTTCTGTTTGTCATATTTTTGATTCAATGCAGCAAAATAAACACATTTAAAAGGAAATATATCGTTGTAATACTTGGTTTATTTACAGAATGTCTTTAATTGCTGGATGTCCGGCCCCTGAGCTGCTGGTTTTCAGTAACTGTGCCCCCCCTGAGCAGTTTAGTTGAATAAACTTTGGATTTTTATCTTTAATTACCGTAGTCATAGTCATAATCTGAGTCCTCTTGAAGCTGCTTTTATTCACATATGGTTGAAATGTCTCTTGTTTGTTTTTGAGAGTAACGTTTTTAAGAATCTTGTAAAAAAAAATTAACAGACATTAATGTAATTACTCTGGCATGGTAACACAAAATAACTAAACAATATTTCCAAAACCTGCAAAATTATTGTAGCTATAAAAGTTCAGTCATGAACAGAAGTTGAGATGTTTGCTTGTCACCTTCTCAGTTTGCCTTTGTAGATTTCCACACATTCTCTGTTGTTCTTTTTTAGTGCTTTTTCTCTGTTACTTTCCATTTGTTTATTTTTCTGTGTTAAATTCCTTTGAATTTTACCCTATTTGTAATTTATCATAAACTCTAGAGAAATTATACTCACTAGTCTGCTGAATTCTGTTGCACATAAAAAGAAACCCTCTCTTGAGTTATCATAAAGGTCCAAAAATCACATTTACAAAGTTCTGCAACTTGTTTGAGTTGGTCCTGAAACATGATTTCCTTTGACTGCCTTATATTTTCGGAGCTGTCTGAGTACGTACCGGTATTTGATGATTCCTTTGGAGCTGAATACTGTATTATATTAATATGGTTTAATAAAAGCCGTGTTCTCAGGTTCAAAGGCATTTCTTCTCTTCTCAGCACAATCCTCAGAAAAAAATCTGGCCCTGACTCAAACAGCTGCCTAATCTTTAGCACAGAGGGAAACTAAGCTGCGACTTGAAAGTTGACTCACAGTAATAGCCTGCTGAAAGCTGAAAACAGAGCTGATCATTTTAATCAACATCGTCGTGTCAAGCTGTGTCTTCCTCAGAAATTCACCATTCACACCACGCAGTCTGATGTGCTCTCAGAATGAAGAGTGCACATCTCTAACCCTGCCATGAAATGTAAAACAAGTTGAGATACCTTCATGCAGATGGACTGCACAGTCTCCTGCTCCTTGGCTTTAGCCACAGTCACCAGACTGTACACTTTCTTCATGTTGGCAGAGCGCTCCCTCATTTAACACTGACCCGAGCTGCAAGCTGACACTGTTAACCTGCTCAGAGACTTGACGCCACGCCCCACAGGTGACAGGACACCGAGGGGGAGCAATAATGGAGGCTTTGTGGGCTCGCTGCACACACTTCTCAGAACTGAAGGAAGGAGGCACCTTTAACATAAAGACAGCATGTAGGTCAGGCGAGGTCGCACAAGGCCACGGATGAAAGGGATTATGTTCAGTGAAGTGGACCGGGCTCTCAGGTGGAAGAGACAACACACAGATGTGAGGGCTAGGATGAGGGACGCTTCACTTTTATCCCAACTAATTTCAAACAAATCAAGTTGTCTTTCTGAAAACACGTCTTAATACACTCTTTTAATTCCTGAGTCCAGTTCCTCTCTGTGAAAATGTACCCACCCATAACCCACCCATAAAGTGATATGTGTTGCCATCAAAGTACAGTACAGTATGTGAATGCATCATTATGTAAAAACAACAACAATAACAGCATATATA
>JBBPBX010003902.1:0-11999 GCA_038048925.1 Garcialebias charrua | reverse complement strand
AAACCATTCTCATGTTGCGTTTAAACTTGGGTTCATGTAAATTAGAGCTCTTTGCTGTTCATTTAAACCAAATTACCAAGGAATACTCATAAATGTAAAGCTATTTATCCAATACTGTACTGTAGAATCAATTCAAATACATTCAGAGGGACTTTGTGTTAACCAGCCGGATTACATGTTCTCATAATTTGGTTCTATTTAGCACAAATATTACAAACACACCTAACATAGAGTGTACTGTAATTGCACTTTTTAAGGACACTATGCAACCAAGTTTATTTTGTTTGCTTGGTGCACATTTTTCACAAAGTGCGTTAGACTTTTGGTTAGAAGTTAGCCGTCAAACGTAGAAAAAAAGTCACAAATGAAGCATGTCCAAGAAGCTTGATCGGTGAAAAATAACTTCAAGTGCAACCTTTTGTGATATCGTACAACCTGTCAATGTTTGGAGTACGTGTTGTAATTCTCAGCTGATGCCACGTCAAATTTTAGATAAACGTCTAAAAATGACTGCGTTAAAACAATTTTTGTTCTGGCCAAGGTTAACACAAGATGTTCCTGTGTATCTTATTCACAGTTAAGCCAGTACTGTTTTTAGAGCACAGCGTTAAATTGTGAGATTCATTGTGTATGTGATTTTTTAAATGCAAAATAAAACCACCCGCTTCGAACGGTATCAACCATTAAATGGTAATTACCCAGTATCCGTTATTATCATCCACATTCGTAGCGGTCAGATTGCCCCTCCTGTACCTCCTAGTAGGTTTAAAGGTACGTTGTCACCGTTGGTATCGATGACAGCAGGCTCCGTCTTTAGCTGCGTGGTTAGGTTTAGAGTAAAGGGTCTGGCGTTAGGTTTAGGGTCTTGGTTAGGTTTAGGCACAAGGGTAAGGGGGTTAGGTTTAGGGTTGGTCCTCTGGGTCAGGTTTAGGTTAGGTTTAGGAAAACGGTTACATAAGCTAAAAAAATAAAAACACTTCCGGGTTTACGGAAAAACGCTGCCTACTCACAGCGATAATAACGCAAATAACATTCTTTTAAACCTGCCAGGAGGTAGGTTGGACAGTTTTGCCGCTATATGTGGGGATGATAACAACTAATAACGCCCATTGAATGCACTGACAACATCCGAAGCCGCTGAATAAAACAACTTTTCATTGAGCAACTCTCCAACTTACCAGCAACATCGTCCACGTGACCATACTTTGTCTGTCAATCGCTGCGTTCTGCGAGGAAGGGGACTGTGCTTGATTTTTCCCTCCAGTTGCGCTCTTGGGTGACGATGCAGCATCTTTAGATGTTGAAGCGTGGACAACTTCTGGTGCAGAGTCTGCCGGGTCCCCCTGTTCGTCCACGTAGGGGCCACTTCCATTTTGTTGCTGCAACATTTCTTTTTCCTTCTCCTCTCCAGCCTCCTCCTCCTGAGCTGGTCTTGTTGCAGCGTCGTTGTTCTCACACCCTTCCTCCTGGCTGTTAGACGGGGCTTCTGCCAGACTGGTCCCTGAGGTCTTTCTACTGTCCTTCCTCATGCGGCTGCGGCTAGCCTTCGAGATGCGCCAGTAGAGGAAGATCATGATGACCACTGGAAGGTAAAAGGCAGCTATGGCTGTCCCAAAGGTCACTGCGGGGTTCGAGAAGAACTGAATGTAGCACTCATTGGGCGCCACAGTTCTCCTGCCCACAACGAACTGCCAGAACAAGATGGCGGGAGCCCAGAGGATGAAGGATAAGACCCAGGCTGCTGCGATCATCAAGCCGGCCATCTTGGTGCTGCGGCGTGCAGGGTAGCTGAGGGGCTTGGTCACACAGAAGTAACGGTCAAAGCTGATGATGAGCAGGTTCATGACTGAAGCGTTGCTGACAACGTAATCAACAGCCAGCCAAAGGTCACACACCACTGGTCCCAAAGGCCAGTAGCCAATTACAATGTAGACAGTATAGAGGTTCATGGAGCAGACACCAATAATGAGGTCTGCACAAGCCAGGCTGAACAGGAAGTAGTTGTTGATGGTCTGCAGGTTCCTGTTTACCTTTAGAGGAACAACAAGGATCAGGCTGTCAGATCCTAATCATTTTTTACGCAACATGATGCACGGTCTCTCGTTTCTATTAGATTACGTCTCTGCAAAGAGGTGCGCATGTTGTGTTCTTATCTCTAAGTCTGGCTGTGCTTCTCAAGGTGGGCAGGGGTGGATGCATGAATTACACTCATCAGTCAAGAATGATAAACGAAGAAAGCACAAACCTTTATAGAGAGCATGACCAGGATGTTTCCGATGACAGTGATCAGACTCAGGGATGCAGACACCAGGATGATGAGCACCATCTCCACAGTCGAGTACGGGCTGCCGGAGAAGAGGCTGGTGTTGGTGTCGCTGGTGGAGTTGGTGCTTTGAGATTCGTTCAGGGTTTCCATCCTTTCTCTCGTGGAGGCTTCAGACTGGGGTCATATCAGCACAATCCCTGCTGAGAGCAAAGATTGTGAGAATCTTTAGGAGTTTTTTTTTTTTTTTCACGGTTTGGAACAACGGGCAGGTGTTTGAGTATTTCCAGCCCAGGTGAGCAGAGTGAACAGGTGCGAAGCGAATAAAGGCGGCAGCAGCTGTGTTGACTGGAGCTTCTCACACACTCATATCAGGAACAACACAGTAAAACAGTTTGTGTGCTGTTAAACCAGGAGCTTTAGAAGTGTTTTAATTTATTTTATTTAACCTTAACACAAACTTTTGAGCAGCTCAACAGGTTAGCAGTGTTTCCTCAGCAAGGAGGTCCTGGGTTCAGGTCTTACTTGGTTGTCAGTTCTTTCTTCTATTCACTCAAATTTTACTGATCTGAAACAGATCACATCTGTACCTAATGCGTAAATAAAATGACACTGAGATGAGATGACAGATGCATGTTGGAATCTATTCAAACTTTCATTTAACAAAGAAAAATGGTAACCTTGCTCGCGAGGCAAGGTTGTTAAAAAAAACTAAAAAAAATATTTTCAACATGGACGAGAAACGGTAAAATTTGGGTTATTGAAAAAGAGGGACAACAGGCAAAAATGATAAGAGAGTTGAATGACTTGGAAAGATTGAGATGAGCCCGTGTAATGAAAACAAAAAACAAGTCATGAAACTTCTTACACATAAAATCAATAAAATAAACATCATGGCAAACAATAACATCAAATGATGGAAATGCATGATGAATTAGAATTTAAAATATACAATGTCGATGATGTCATTAATAGAAATCTTTTTCCAACCATAAAAAACAGTGAATATTATAATATTGAACAGTATAACAAAATTGCTACGGCAAATGGGACTCTTTCAATAATTCATCTTAACTGTAGAAGTCTGAATACAAAAATTTCTGAAATACAAGAATATTTAAAAAAATTTAACACACCTTTTACAATCATAGCACTGTCTGAAACATGGTTAAATGATGGAAATATACAAAACGCTCACATTGAAGGATATGAAATATATTACATGAATAGAAAAAATAAAAGAGGTGGAGGAGTGGCTTTATTTGTCAACTCTGATTTACAGTGCAGATTGCATAGTGAAATGTCATTAGTTGTCGACGATATAATGGAAATTATAACAATAGAAATAATAAATACTATTAGTAAAAATATAATAATAAGTTGTGTATACCGATCTCCAGGATCAAGAATAGAATTATTCACGGACAAACTAAATGAACTACTAGTTAAGACCTGTAACAAAAATGTTATTTTATGTGGAGATTTTAATATTGATCTTGGAAACACAACTGATTCAAATAACCACAACATATTTACAGATTCAATGTATAGTTTGAGTTTATTCCCTTTAATTAACAACCCGACAAGAATTACATCTCACAGTGCAACTACAATTGATAACTTTTTTACAAATATCATAAATGGTGTTATGACAAGTGGTATTTTGATGACAGATATAAGTGATCACTTACCAATTTTCATAACTTATATAAATGCTGATATTGATAAGATAATTCCCAGAAATAAAAATAAATTAATAAACACATCAAAAAAAGCATTGGATAGATTAAAAAATGACTTAGATAAACAGAATTGGGAAGGTGTTTATGTGGACGATGTAAATAAATCCTATGAAGAATTTATGAACATACTGGAAGTTTTGTACAATAAGAATTGTGTGCTAACAAAGAATAAACAAACAAAGAAAAAAGTAGATCCACCATGGATGACTAATGGATTGAGAAACGCATGCAAGAAAAAGAATAATCTGTATTCATTTTTCCTGAAATCTAGAACAAGTGATTCAGAATGCAAATATAAAAAGTATAAAAACAAATTAGTGACGATTATTAGGAAACAAAAGAGGGAATATTACAGTAAATTATTACATGAAAAAAGAGGTGATATGAGGGCAACATGGCAAGTATTGAATGGTGTTTTGAATAAAAATAAGGTTGGTTGTGGTATTTCTAAATATTTCATTGAGAATAACCAAGAAATCCACGATGAAAATGAAATTGTCAATGGATTTAATAATTATTTTGTTAATGTAGGATCAAACCTTGCAGAAAAAATACCAAAAGTAGATAGAAATGTGAGTCACTTAATAAATAGTCCTGTAAATAGTATGTTTCTGAGAGAAACGGACAATGAAGAAATAATGATGATGGTTAAAACATTTACTAACAAAAGATCTAAAGACAGTGAAGATATGGACATGATGGTCGTAAAAGAAATAATAGGCCATGTTATAGAACCATTTACATATATTTGTAATTTGTCGTTCTCAACGGGTATTTTTCCAAACAGAATGAAGATAGCTAAAGTGGTTCCACTTTATAAGAATGGCGATAAATGTCAATACAACAACTACAGACCAATATCTCTGTTGCCACAGTTCTCTCTTGGAAAAACTGTTTGCATCCAGATTTGATCTCTTTCTTGAAAAACATAATATACTAAGTAATAGTCAATATGGGTTTAGATCAAAAAATTCAACTTAGTTGGCTTTAATGGAGTTAATGGAACACATTACCACGGCAGTAGATCAAAAGCAATACTGCGTCAGTGTGTTTGTTGATCTTAAAAAGGCATTTGACACGATTGATCACACAATACTACTGGAAAAATTGAATAAATATGGCGTTAGAGGACCGGCTCTGCAGTGGTTACATAGTTATTTAGAGAATAGAAAACAATTTGTACAGATAGATGAAACAAGATCTAACCTTTGTGAAATATCATGTGGTGTACCGCAGGGATCCGTACTTGGTCCTAAGTTGTTTATATTGTATATTAATGATTTAATGGATGTTTCGTGTGTTCTTCAATGTGTTCTTTTTGCCGATGACACTACATTCTTTTATTCTGGTAATAACCTGGAGCAAATGTTGGAATTGATGAAGAAGGAATTTATTAACATACAAAACTGGTTTAATTTAAATAAGTTATCTCTAAACATTCAAAAAACAAATTATATGATTTTCGGTAATAAAAAGGTAACAACTGAAGTTCCTTTCAGTATCAACGGAGTTGAAATATGTAGAGTAAATGAAATTAAATTCTTGGGTGTGATTATTGATGAGAGATTGTCATGGAAGCAACACATAAATTATGTTAAAATTAAATTATCCAAATCCATTGGAGTACTATATAAGGTAAAGGACTTACTTGATGATAAATCTTTGTTTTGCTGTATAGTACATTCATACTACCACATTTTATTTATTGTGTTGAAATTTGGGGTACAGCATGCAAAACTACAATGAAACCTATTTTTATTTTACAGAAAAGAGCTTTAAGGATAATTACTAGAACGCATTATCATCATCCATCTGGTGTGCTGTTTTATAAATTGAAGTTACTGGGATTTTATGATTTGGTGGAATATAATATTTTTTTACTATTATATAAAGCACAAAATAACAATCTACCTTCAAATATTCAAAAGCTTTTTGTAAAAAGGATAAGTAGTTATAATTTAAAGGGTAAAGATATTTTTGTTATACCACAATACAGAACAAGTTTAAAGGGTCGATTTACTTTAATATATGGAATTGGTATTTGGAATAGATTGGACTATGATGTAAAGGTTGCACAGTCAATGTCTGTATTTAAAAAAATGATCAAGAATACATTGTTGAAAAACTATGTGTAAATGTTAAAATCTCTCGAAATTGGTTGTATAATTTATGAATTACAAATTGATTTATGGATAAATTTTGCTTGAAATGATTGTTTGAATGGAATTTTGTTTTTACAAAAAGGGGTAGATATTATAAGATTATTTTCTTCTTCTGCTTCCTTTCATTTTAAATTTGTTCTTTATTTTTCTGAGTCTTTTGTAATTTTCTTTTGTTCTTTTGTATTTTTTTTTAAATTTGAAATGAATGAATAAAACAAACAAACAAACAAACAAATGTAACCCTTTGTCACAACATTTTTGATGAATCTTCCACATACGGGGGTGCCTCCAGAAAGTTAAGAGGTGGACAGATGGGGACCACTGATAATCCTGGAGTGGCACTGCAAATTAAAAGTACCATCCATCCATCAAATCCATCCATCCATCCATCCATCCATCCATCCATTATCTTTACTCGCTTCTTCCCTTTTGGGTCATGGGGGTTATGGTGCCCATATCAACAGTCAAAATGTGAGAGATGTGGGACACCCTGGAAAGGTTACAAGTCCATCACAGGGCACTTAAAGTAACAATTTGGAGGTTTTTATCATGTTGGTGTATATTTCAAACATATACCTGTACTGTTTGAAAAGTACTATAGTAAAGACTAGACCTTCTGATGTTGGTCTACCTTTTTTTTTTTTTCATTTCGTACTAGTGGTCTTTAATCAAAGAGAGTAGCTTTCCCAATTACCGGTAATTATTTTCATAGATTTTCATTTTTATTTTACTTTTTATTAATCATCTATCTCTAAATGCTCAAAAACATTATTTTATGTACTTTCAATATTCTTCTAATCTCTGATAGCCAGGGGAATGAAATGATCTGGAGTCAATGTTTGAACCCAGTGGTGCAGGCAGGACTCGGGGACCCAGAGAGTAAAATAAAAATAACTTTAATAACAAACAAATAAACAAGCTGATGTGGCAGCAAAACTTATTATTTGTAGAAGCACGTAAAGAACACAAAGAAACCACAAGTGATCCAGAAGGCTTAACCATGCCCAGACAATGAATAACACACAGATGCAGACTTATATACAGTACAGTAGTACACAGACTGACAAAACCACAAACACCTGGACAGAAACACGCAGGGGACACAGAGAATTACAAAGATGGGACACCAGGGAGTGCAGGTGCAGGATGACCACAAGGACACCATCCTTACAAGGAAGTCAAAATGCCCTCCAAGTAAAAGCAGTCACCTGATCTCCTAGCTGATCGCGTTCCAGTTTCATACTTGAAATCAGAAGCAGAAGTCAAAAAATGATGGACGCTCACAAGAAAGCCTTTGTTGTTCTTGCTCATTCAGAGTAGAATGGCAAACAAACAGGTGTTGTAGTTTTTAGTGTGTTTCTTCATGCACAAAATGACTAGAAGACAGGCAGTTTCTCATTCTTGTTAAAATCAGAGGTCACATAGTGAACTGATAATGAAGAGTTGCATGTTATTTACTTATTTGTCACTTTGCAAGTTGCAGCCATCGTGCGTCAGAGTTGATGGAGTTGTTTTCTAAGTAGGCATTAAGGGGGTGTTCTAGTTGATGTATTCAACTCAAAAGTCAGAAATTACAACTTCCGAGTACACCTGAAACACACCATAAGTCTGGCCTGGGATGGCCATTGCCCCCACCTCACTGTTGGCCCTGGGGGGTCATTGCGTGTATTCGCTGGTGGGGCTCTTCCGGTTCTCTCCTATGGTCGGATCTGGGGGGTGGGTGAGTGGTTCGTCCTGTTTGGGTGGCCCTGGGGGCTCCGCGCTCGGGTCTCTCTTGGGGTCTTGGGCTCTGTTCTCCCCTTTGTCTGCCTCGGGTCTTGGGGGTCGGATCTCTTATGCTTCACGGTCACTATTGAATGTTCTATTAGAGAAACCTTATTCACTTATGCATGCTCACAACCACACACAAATAGATGCAGGGATGCACGTATCATATGTAGATAGATGTGTATGTGAATACATATGCATGTACAGTATATGTATGTATGTATATATATGTAGGTATAGGTATATATATTTATAGAAATCTACTGCAAAGCCATGAATATTTGAAGTCTTTTATACGTATTTTGTTGCTGTGTTCTGTCATGTTCTTTGCAGGTTTACAGACAGCGGTCGGGTGTATTTGCCTTGTGCTTTCTTTGTATATATTTATTATATTTTGTAGTCTTACTTTCCGTCTTTCCTTTCTTTCTATCCTATTAATTTTTTTTTTTAAGTTAGAAATTACAACTTCCGAGTACACCTGAAACACACCATCAGTCTGGCCAGGGATGGCCATTGCCCCCACCCCCAATAGAGACATTTTAGTAGAGACAAATCTATTGAACTGTGTCTCTCCTTTGTTAACTTTTGTGTTTGCTTTTGAGAACAGATGTCCAAATTAAACTCAAGACCAATTGTGGTTTTGCTGTTCAGGCAAGCCCCATTCTTCGAGGTTATGAGAAGGAATATGTACAGAATAGTATCTGTGACAGGAGGGGGAAAGAAGTGAATATTTGTTTTCTTTGGCACTACAACGCCTCGTTCTGTGAGTTATAACAAACTGTTTCACGCTGAGCTCAAACAGATTTCCACTGGGACCACCTACACTCTGAATCCCAGCTCTCATGAAGCATCAACTATATGGAAACACGGTGTCTTCAGTTTTCTAATGGGTTGAATCCACCAAATGACCCGAGACGGTCAAACGAACAACAATCAGTTGTTCTCTTTACAGTGATATACAGCTGCTATTTAGTTTTAAAACATCAGGAACGGAGTCACAGCATTACAATGTGATTATGTTTTGTATTCTGATCAAAAAATCAATACTAGCTGAGACAATGTGGGCTGTTGCTTATTGCTAAAACCTTGTAAGTGACTCCATTAGGCCACATGATAAGATCATACTGTACCTGAGAGACATTTTCTTCCTGCTCTTATAACCAGATGAAACTTCATTACAGCATGTCTAACTCCATCACTTTTTCATCAAAGACCCATTCTGGGACTTTTCTGTCACGGACAAGAAGATCCCTGTGCGTTATTGCACATAGTTGCTTCATTTAATTGTGCATCTCAGGGTGTAGCCATAAGTCATCCTGTTGCCAATACTAGCACACATTTAGTGGTTTTGGGTCAAGATGTTAGTTTCAGTGCTGTATTACTTATTTATCTGCTTACATATGAGTTGTAGTGTGTCTAATGTCTGTTTCTGGAATCAAAATCAAGCTATGCTAAAACAAGTAATTAAAATATAGGGTTAGATCTGCATCTTTGTTTTGAAGCAACCACATACCGGTAATAGTGAACGGCTCAGGGGAATTTACCAGCATAATTACCTCCCACACATAGAACAGACAGACAGCAGCCCTTTAATATAAATGTTGCAATGCAGACAAGGTGGAAAATACTGACTTACAATGAACAATGTGTTGAAGTTGTAATTCAAAGATTAATGGCAAAAGGTCAAAAGTGGCATGATTTATTTTGCTGTTTGGGTCTTTCGGAGCAAATAAGGTTTTTAAATTTATAGCTTTGTGACTTGATGGAGTCAAAAGCATGCAGGCAGGAAGCAACTTTAAGCTTAGACTTTAATGGAGCATTGCTTGAAGAAATTCACACGGCTCACCAACTTGCATGTCAAAGTTTGATGCAAAGATGTCACATAAGTTGTTGCTCACTCAGAGTATGTGTTGGAGATCTCTCAGGTACAGCCACACCAAATTTTAGGTCAATATCTGTAAAACTGACGGAGTTATAACCAGTTTTACATGCACAAAGGGTCGTATTATGTTGTGGTGCAAGGCATCTGTCCGTTCATTAGCAGTTTTCTTGTCAGCTCAATCCCTCTTTCACTTTTTAAACAAATCTGATGAAACTTGGTGGGAAGTATTGTGCGAGTCTGCACATATTGTGTGTGTGTTTTGTGGTGTCCTCTTTTCTTGTCAAATTTAGGGATTCTTGCTAAACCTCATATATAGAGAATTATCGTCATCCCATCATATAACATGTATCACCGTTTTCTCTTAAATGAAGTCAAGACTTCATTTAGTCAAGACTTCATTTGGGTAATAATGACTACACCAATGGTTCCCAACCATGGTCCTTGAGGAACACCATCCTGCAAGTTTTAGCTGTTTTCCTGCTTTGACACACCTGGTTTCAATGAATAGGTGATTAATAGGCTTCTGCAGAACTTGAGGAAGTAATTAAATCACTTAATCAGGTGTGTTGGAGTGTGGAAACATATAAGCCATACAGTACAGGGTCGTCATGATCCTTGAAGACCACTGGACTACATAGACATCTGTTGACTTATCAGTGAAAAATTTTGAACAAAAGAATGTTTAGGCCATGGGTGTACAATTTTTGTCCTTGAGGACCAATAGCATGAGTGTTTTACGTGTTTTCATGCTCCAATACACCTGAATCAGTGACTGAATTAAATCTTGACTGTTACAAATCATTCAAATCAGTTGTGTTCAAACAAAGAAACAATTGAAACATGCAGGATAGTGTCCCTCAGGGACACGTATTGGACACCCCTGGTTTAGACAATGTATTTTTTTCCCCTTTGGGCGTATAGTTCTTCAACTTACGGTGTTCTTGTTGTGCTTGTAAAGGTCAACTAACCATGACAAACATCTGGAATTGGGTGGATACCTATATGGCCAATTGCACATTTTGAAAGTTTTACTAGAATCCGTCCTGTGGTTCCTAGGATATTTTACTATCAGACAGAGAATTTTTATTTTTTTTCTTCTTTCCATTCAACAGGTTAAAACCATTGAGCCTCGGGGACTCATTTACAAGAGACCTGAATGGCTATAACAGGCAATGCCAACGTTTTAAACAAAGAGCACAAGCTCATTTAGCACTCGGGGAGTCTGTGCGGGGAGGATGCTCAGCAACCTTGCAGCTCAATATTTGTAAAAACTAACAAATCTATTTCTGTTCAGTTCACTTCCTTAAAAGAAAATACTTATCTTCTTTCTGCTTCCACAGATACACACCTATTTCAATTAATTTTATAATTCCTTACGTTGAGTCTCCCGAGTCTTCACGGGTTTTAGTTAAACAGCCAGTTAAATTCTGGCAGCACGGTGGCTCAATGGTTAGCACGGTTGCCTCACAGCAAGAAGGTCCTAGGCTAAAATCCCTGGTTGGGCCTGGGGTCTTTCTGTGTGGAGTTTGCATGTTCTTCTCATGCTTGCGTGGGTTTTCGCCAGGAACTCCGGTTTCCTCCCACAGACCAAAAACATGCATGTTAGTCTGCTTCAGGTGTCATGATCTGTAGTTTAGGTTTGAACCCATGCACAGGAAAACAGGAGGACTTGATGAAAAAAAAAAATTATTGAACAAAACGCTGACGGGGCTGCAAAACTCTTACACGAAGGAACAGGACCAAATCACAACACCGTGGAAGGATAAAGCCCGGATGCCAAAGGAGTGAAAACAGTCTAAATACTGACACTAACGAGACAGTGAGGAGCACCTGGGGTGATTAGAATGAGGATCAGCTGTGGATGATGACACGGAAAACAGAGGTGCAAGAAAACAGAAACAACAGAACCGTGTCATCAGGCCTCTTGCAAAAGAGATCTGTGATCTCAGTGAGATTTGCCTGGTCAAATAAAGGTGAATAAATGAAAAATACACTCTGACAAAATGAACAATACAAAAGTTTTACTGCAAACACATTTTCATCCATCTTTTGTGTCAGTTGGCGATAACAACAAAACAGGTAAGCAACAAACAAATTAAAACATGATACACAATAATTAAAAACAAAACCCAACAAGATGATCCGATGTAAATCAGTGAGTATTCATGCTGGGAAGGGTGATC
>JBBPBX010003901.1:64758-75281 GCA_038048925.1 Garcialebias charrua | reverse complement strand
GTGAGTGTCTCAGAGATTGCTATAGTGGCATTGTCTGGTGCGTTTTCCCGTTAGAATTATTCTTTTCTTTCACTTTTGAACGTGGGTTTTGGAGCTGCGGATGAATGAATGTTTGTTTTTGTGAGACGTTTCATTAAGCCTCGGATATAGTCGCGCTTTGGTCCGCAAGCTGGAGCGCACGTGCTGCGCGCGCACTGTGCATGCGTTTATGGTGTGGCACGGCAGCGCTTGGCAAAGTGCTGTTCTTTTACTGACCAGCAGGTGGCAGTACCCTCTAAAACCTGTGCATATGTTGCAAGAAAGGGTGTAGAAGAAGAAATCTACCGTAGAAGAAGAACTGTTTGACGTCACACAACAAAAACAAATAGCTTTCTGCTCGCGTGCTGAACTGTTGTCTTTATTTGCGGTTTTAATGCATGGAGTCAGCGGAGGAGAAAGCGATCACGTGACTTTTGGCGAAAAAACAAAAGAAAAGTCCGACTCCAGATCAGGAATGAAGGAGAATTTAATACATTTTGTGTCACAAAACATTCCTCCATGCCTCGCGACGCCGTTTCCACGACCACAGCGGCGCAGACAGCTGCAGAATCTGGCGTGAAGGCTGTCGGTGAGGTCCACACCCGACCTGTCAATCAATTCGGCGCGCGCGCTAGGCTTGCGGAGCTTCAAAATCTGGGAGGTGCACGACCACGCGCGAAACCAACGCGCTGGCCAAAGCGCGGGGGCGGGGACTTCGCGATTGCGTCACTTTGGCCGCGCGCCCTATGCGACGCGTCAACTATATCCTAGGCTTTACGTGTCGCGAGGCTGCATGCATTTTTTCGTTTTGTGACCGCCGAGTCACACTGCTTCATTTTCTTACATCTGCGATTTACTGTTAAACGTCTGTTTCACTCTTTGCTACTCCATTTTTACCTAATCTGTTACAACGTGTTTGCCGAGGTTCGGGAAAACCCACTCCGCTTTGGGCCGGACAAAGATCCGGTTCCGTTTGACGTAAAGTCCGTTGTTGTACACAGTTAGGGTGCTGCCTCCCCTGGGGGCGTGAGAGTTAGCTTGGATGTGTTGTGCTCGTTAACAGAATTTTTCTGCGGTGTAAAAGTCGTTTATTTTGTGAAAGAGAGTCCAGTACTTTGGGCCAAGCTAACGTTAGCGGTACAGGGACAAGATGGCTGCTTAAAACGCTGTGATTGGTCCATTGTGTGTCGCGTTCAAGAACGTTGGTTTCTGGAGACTCTGGTTGTCAGATTCATTTTTGCACACATTTCTGACGGTTTATTTGTGTTGTTTGAGTTCTATGCACGTGATATCGTCGAAGACTGGCTTAACCGCGGTGTTTTGCGATATTTATGACTGTTTTAGAACGTTGAAAAGTCCGTTCCTCGCTAGAGTTCAAAAGACCGCAGGTCCGTGAACGCACCGCTCGAACGGCACGTCGCGCGTGGGCGGCGTTAGGTTTGGAAGACACAATTTCCCATGAACACTTGGGTTTTAGAACTACAGTTCTGTCTTCGCTGTGATTGGTCGATTACGCTGTAAGTGTTGACGCTTGCGCAGTGGGTGAAGCCCGCTCCTCGTCAACTTTCACTTCACAGCTGCTAGTCCCAGACAAGTTTCAGGCTTGTTTGTCCATTACTGTCATCGAAAAGACTGTTTAAACGCGGTGTTTTTGTGATTTTGATGGGTGGATTGAGTCTGTTGCTCTGTTGACTGCCGATCGCCATGTGACCAGGTCACGTGACACCGATTTTGCCGGTTTTATGAGGACCGACCTTATTTCTTTTAAACGCAGTTTAAAAGGTTTCACAGTTCAACCGATTTTGCTCACATGATTTCGTTTTTGTGAGCCTGGGTTCTAGAGCTTATCACGTTACGCTTTAGATCTGTCTGATTGATGCTTTTCATCCGTGTTGGATGTCTGTGTGGGCTGAAAGCTACGGCTGCGCTCACTGGTGATAACAGCGCCTCTATAGCGGTCAGATAGAGAAATTACAGTCGCTGTGATAAACTCACTTCCAGCGCTGTGACCCCTGCTGGTTACATTAGAAGACGCAGTCTTCCTGTAATGTGTACATGTTGAATGTTCCTGTTTTAAACGGGAAACATTTTGAGAATATTGTACACACAGCACCCTTTCATTTGATTTTCACGTATAATCAAATGTTGATGGCAGAACAGTTACACAGATTTAATAGAGACTTGTCTGTTTTTGATAAGCCTTGACACTTTTATCATCAATTCTGTGCAAAACTAGCTCTCTGTCCCTGTGTTTTTAAACTGCAAGTTTAAAATAACACACAGGAAGCATCGTTTGTCTTGGTTTTTCACAAAAAATCACACAAAACTAGCCAACCTTGATGGTCGTCTCATGGTTTGACAATTTATTGATAATCACTGATTTTTGTTGATTTCACATCTTGGATGTTACTGAGCAGCTACACGCAGGCCCTCCTGTTTATTTTAGATACAAGTTTATTTAGAATAACAAGCTGGTGGGCCTTGCTCTCTACGGTGGCTTCTTTAATTTGTGTTTCACAAATTTCCAGATAAGATGGCGGCCTCTGCACATGAGGCTCCTGATACCTCGACAGCTGATTTCGACACTGAGCGTCGTACACGTACGGTTCCCATGGATGGGGTGGACAATGCGTTGGTGTCTCTCACGGCTCCAATCACCACCTATGGTGTTGAGGTGGATGCTCTGTCTGGAATACAGATAGAGGAAGCTTTAAAGGTTTTGGCTGACGGTGCTGCGTCAGATAAGACGAAGCAGAAAGGCACTGAACGCTTGGCAAAACTGGCACTTTTGCTGAAGGCCAAATTGGACCTTGTGGTGGTCAGTGGCGATGAGCTCTCGAAGGAGCGGGATGCTGCAGTCGTGGCGAGCCAGGCTGCCACGGACAGATGTGATGAGCTTCAGGCCGCAGCGCTGCAGGAGGTTGAGTCTTTAAAACTGCAGCTGCAGTCACTCACAGACTCACATGTGGACAGCATTCGTTCTAGGGAGGATGCTTATAACAAAGCTCTGGCAGATAATGACGCGGTGCTGCAACAATGCAATGTGTTGACAGCTGAAAATGATGATGTGACGGGGAGGTTGGAGACGTGCGAGGCAGAGAGGGATAATTATAAACTGTGTTGGCAGGCGTCACAGACGAGTATGGCTCTAGTTCAACGGAAGTTGACAAGATGTGAACAAGAGATGGTAGTGTTCGAGCAACGTTTGTCGGTTCTACAAGGTCAAAATGATGGCCTGAGTGCCCAATTAAAAGACTGTAAGTCTGAATTGGCCTCTACTACCGATAAACTCAGTCAGGAGAGGAGGACGTGTGTGGAGCTCATGTCAAAACTGGGCAACAGGCCATACACCCCTCCACCACCATCTTCTCCCACACCTGTTGATCCCACACCTGTTGCTCCGCCCTCATTCCCTCCTGTGCCTCAAGACCCACTGCCTCCACCACCACCAGCCTCGCCCACACCTGTTGGTCTGCCCTCATTCCCCCCTGGGCCTCCACCTCCCTCACACCCGTCCGCACCTCAGTACCCACCCCCATTCGGAGGTGGGTATCNCATGTATAAAGAATCTCTTCTTACCGATTGTGGTGATGACAGTCCCAGCAAAGAAAAAGGAGGAACTGAGGTCCCATAGACTGGTTTGATTGGATAAATGTCCTGATGGATTCACTCCTCCTCGAACTGCTGTAACCACTTCCTGCAACAGAAAGAAAGAACAATCAGTGCCATTGAAGGCCACGTCTTTCAGTGAGAAGGTTAAAATATGGGCAAAGAAACTACAGAGCATTAACTTTCTTGGGAAATACAAGAAAGCCGAGTTTAATGTTCAACTAAAGCCAATTAGGTGGTGAGAAAACAAGCATCTGTCCCATTTATTATAACATTTGCATTTTAAATTTCGTCTTCATCACAAAGAACTGGTCGAAGCTAGGGAGGGACGCTTGGTGCGAAAATGTTCTGAAATACACGTACTGTACACTGTTTGTTTGAGTAAATCTGAGTACAACTGGTAATTGTTTTTTTACTAAGTTTAAAACACATAGAAAGTTCACCCTTTTTAATCACCAATTTTCACAAGTAACAAAAATGTGTTAATTTTAGGACCTTTAACCTTTTTTTAAAATCCTGCTGCCTTAAACAAATCATGTCATGTTTCCATTTTAGTGAAATCTTGAATGTGGCATATTATGAAATTCCATGCACTTTCCCAAGATCTTGTGCAATCCGTTAGTGCTCACAGTATGTTTTGACAATGATTCTCAGCTACTTCCACACCCAATTTAATTTCAATATTGACAGAACTGACATTGTTGTGGTCATAAAACCTGAGGGTTACTATTATAAATATGCACATTCAGACAAAGGCAATAAATAAATACATAATAACACTACTAATATGTGACATATTGGAAACATTTGCACTCATTTTCTATGTGATTTGGAAACACTTTCAATGTGCTCATGTTATGTCACGTGATTATTCCCATTGGATCAATTCAATTCAATTCATTTTACATTTATATGGCACCAAGTCACAACAGAAGTCATCTCAGGGCACTGAACAGAAACATTCATATACGTGTATAAAGTGATAAGTTAACACTATTTATCTGAGGAGCAGACTGCTTTGAGTTTAACTCCATCGCAGACTCTCATCTAGAGCAAGCATGAAGGCGACAGTGGAAAGGAAAAATTCCCTCATGAAGAAGAAACCTTTAGCAGAATCAGGGTCAGGACAAGTGGCCAACTGCTTCAACCGGCTGGGTTTGAGAGGACCAGGAAGGAGGAACAGATACACAATGGCAGGTCAAGAATCACGTTAAGATAGAAATGGTCTCAAATGAAAACTATTCAATTTTAACAAAGAAATGTGGTCAATGTGTCCTCTATAGTCTAAGTCTATGGTAGACTAACAAGCCAACCCTAACTATAGGATTTCTCAAAAAGGAAAGTCTTAATCCAAGTCTTAAAACTGGACAATGTGTCAGTCTCATGGACAGAAACTGAAAGTTGGTTCCACAAGAGAGGAGCCTGATAACTGAAAACTCTTCCTCCCATTCTGCTCTTGGAAACTCTAGGAACCACAAGTAAACCTGCCGTCTGACAGCAAAGTGCTCTGCTGGGAAAATATAGAACAATAAGTTCTTGATTACAAGATGGAGCTAGGTTGTTGAGGGCTTTGTATGTTAGAAACAAGATTTTGAATTCAATTCTGGATTTGACAGGGAGCCAGTGGAGAGAAGCTAAAACTGGAGAGACATGATCTCTCCTACTAACTCCAGTTAAGACTCTGGCAGCAGCATTTTGGATTAACTGAAGACTTTTTAAAGACGTATTTGGACACTCAGATAATAAAGTGTTGCAATAGTCCAGTCTAGATGTTATTTGTTTTGTTTTTATTTCTAAAAGTTAAATACATAACATATACATATGTTATACATTAATAGTTCAGGAAGTGGGAGTGGTGGCGCAAAGGTTAAGAAGGTGCGCTTGTGATCGGAAGGTCGCCGGTTCAAGCCCCGGTACCGACAACATCAAAGATGTGGGTGGGATAAGTGAAGTGGTCACACCTGTCTCCACCCTCATCTGCCCCACTCTGGGCCCTTGAGCAAGGCCCTTAACCCACATCTGCTCCCCCGGGAACCCTAGATATCAGCTCTCTGCTCCACACAGAGGGCTGTGGTTGCTCGGTGGTCTGTGGTTGTGTCAGGAAGGGCATCCGGCGTAAAAACAACTGCCAAATCTTCATGCGACTAGATCGCTGTGGTGACCCCTAACGCAGGGAAAAAGCCGAAAGAAGAAGAAGAAAAAAAAAATACATTAATAGTTCAGGAAATAATTATTTGAAGCTTAGTTAAATATCATACGGAGTAAAAAAAAAGGAGCTATTTGTGTGTGTAACACTAAGAAAATGTAAATCTGTGTCCAGTTAACTCGTATGAAATATCTCATTGAATTTCCAAAACAACAACCAGCTAAGCACTTTAGGAAAAGATTGATTCTTTTGAATGTGGAACCAATTTGATCTCCTCCATTTTTTTTCTGCTGACCCTGAAAATATTGTGAGATATTTTATGCAGTAACACAAAAGGTTATTTGTCTGAAGTAATCTTCACAGAATCATTACTGAGACAAATAAAAGAGAAAAGCTGTGAGCTGCAGGGAAGGCTTGAGAGCCGATCATAATAAACTGCAGGAAAACACCTTCAAGCATTTCTCCTCCTGGGTGTTTCTTATGATAAAAGCTTTGGTTCGACTTATTTGAATAAAAGATTGCTATCAGTGTTGAGCAGATGTATTAATCTCTTTACGTGTATCCTTGTTGTCACTGAACCTTCTAATTTAGAGTAGCGATGCTCCAATAATGATGTTTATGCAAATAAAAAAGGATAAAATCACAAAAATGTCAGAGTGCTGCTTCTGTGGCTTAATTAGAAGCAGGTAAGATAAGAAAGCAAAGGGGAGTGAGTGAAGGGCCGAATAAACAAAACTAAGGACCGGCTCGGGTGGTCACTGAGGTAAAAACACAGGCATGGGAGGAGTTCGGAGACGCCATGGAAAATGACTTCTGTATGGCTTCGAGGAAATTCTGGTCCACCATCCGGCATCTCAGGGGGTGAAAGCGGTACTCCACCAACATTATTTACAGTGGGGGCGGTGTACTGCTGACCTCAACTCGAGATGTCGTGGGTCAGTGGGCAGAATACTTGGAAGACCTCCTCAATCCTACTGGCACGTCTTCCACTGAGGAAGCGGAGCCTGGGGACTTTGGGTCGGGCTCTCCAATCTCTGGTGCTGAGGTCGCCGAGGTGGTTAAAAAGCTCCGCGGTGGCAAGGCTCCGGGGGTGGATGAGATTCGTCCTGAGTTCCTTAGGGCTCTGGATGTTGTGGGGTTGTGTTGGCTTACGCGACTCTGCAATATCGCGTGGACATCGGGGGCAGTTCCCTTGGATTGGCAGACTGGGGTGGTGGTTCCCCTATTCAAAAAGGGGGACCGTAGGGTGTGTTCCAACTATAGGGGGATCACACTCTTAAGCCTCCCTGGTAAGGTCTATTCAGGGGTTCTGGAGAGGAGGGTCCGTCGGATAGTCGAACCTCGGATTCAGGAGGAGCAGTGTGGTTTTCGTCCTGGTCGTGGAACACTGGACCAGCTCTACACCCTCAGCAGGGTCCTGGAGGGTGCGTGGGAGTTTGCCCAACCAGTTTACATGTGCTTTGTGGACTTGGAGAAGGCATTCGACCGCGTCCCTCGGGGGGTTCTGTGGGGGGTACTCCGGGAGTATGGGGTACCAGGCCCTTTGATAAGGGCTGTTAGGTCCCTGTACGACCGGTGTCAGAGCTTGGTCCGCATTGCCGGCAGTAAGTCAGGCTCGTTTCCGTGAGAGTTGGACTCCGCCAAGGTTGCCCTTTGTCACCGATTCTGTTCATAACTTTTATGGACAGAATTTCTAGGCGCAGCCAAGGTGTTGAGAGGATCCGTTTTGGTGGCCTTAGAATCGCTTCTCTGTTTTTTGCAGATGATGTGGTCCTATTGGCTTCATCAGCTCGTGATCTACAGCTTTCACTGGAGCGGTTTGCAGCCGAGTGTGATGCGGCCGGGATGAGGATCAGTTCCTCCAAATCCGAGGCCATGGTCTTGAGCCGGAAAAGGGTAGCGTGCCCTCTCCGGGTCGGGGAGGAGGTCCTGCCCCAAGTGGAGGAGTTTAAGTATCTCGGGGTCTTGTTCACGAATGAGGGAAAACTGGAGCGTGAGATCGATAGGCGGATAGGTGCAGCGATCCGCAGTGAAGCGGGCGCTGTACCGGTCTGTCGTGGTGAAGAGAGAGCTGAGTCGAAAGGCAAAGCTCTCAATTTACCGATCGATCTACGTTCCCACCCTCATCTATGGTCATGAGCTTTGGGTTATGACCGAAAGAACGAGATCTCGGATACAAGCGGCTGAAATGAGTTTTCTCCGCAGGGTGTCTGGACTCTCCCTTAGAGATAGGGTGAGAAGCTCAGTCATCCGGGAGGGACTCGGAGTAGAGCCGCTGCTTCTCCACATCGAGAGGAGCCAGTTGAGGTGGCTCGGGCATCTGGTTAGGATGCCTCCTGGACGCCAGACCCAGAGGAAGACCTGGGACACAAGGGAGTATTTTTCTCGGCTGGCCTGGAAACACCTTGGGATTCCCCCAGAGGAGCTGCTCCAAGTGGCTGGGGAGAGGGAAGTCTGGGCCTCCCTACTTAGGCTGCTACCCCCGCGACCCGACCCCGGATAAGCGGAAGAAAATGGATGGATGGATGAAGGACCGAATATTGAGGGAACAGGGAATGATGCTATGATGTAAGACCTAAAACAAGTTGGTGAAAACAAAGTGGGAAAATAATAATCCAAAATTCAAACTGCTGACCTGCACAATGTGTTTTGATTGTGGGAACTTTAGCCGCTGGTCTGTTTCCAAATTTTTGCTGTTTTAAATTTAAAACATTACTTCAACTCTTTTGAAGTGAGGTTCCACTGAGAGGTTATGAATACATATTATCTTACCTGTTGTAGATGTTTTTTTTTGATAACTCTAATGTCAAAAGTATCACAGCAGTTTGTGTAAAAACTAAATTACAAACCTTTATGCTGCCATTAGTTTCATGTTTTTCTGACAAAAAATAGATTTTATCCATTTTACAGCTGCTGCTATATGTGCTGTCAAAAAAATAAAAATTATGTAGAAAAAAGCTAAAAGTTGCAAAACCTGAAACTAACATTAAACAGATGTCAAAATGATCAAAATGGCAAATAAAAGTATCAAAACAGATGGAATATCTATAATTAGCAAAACAGTGGCTTAAATGAACTAAACCGATGCTAAATTGAACAAAACAATAGCTAACAGTAACAAAACGTGATAAAACAAAAAAACTGCTAAACTAGCTTATCCATCCATCCATTATCTTTACCCGTTTCTTCCATTTTGGGTCACGGGGGTTGCTGGTGCCCATATCCAGCAATCACAGTGCGAGGGGCGGGGTACACCCTGGACGGGTCGCAAGTCCATCACAGGGCCAAACTAGCTTAATTTAGAAAAATTAGTTAAAAGAGCAGAACTGACACAGAAATTTAACAAAAAAGCTTAAATTTGCAAATACGTAGCTAAAAGCAACAAAAAGGAAAATAAATTAGCAAAATTATAGCTAAAAGCTAAAAGTAGCGTTAGAAGACAAGTACAGTATAGAGCAAGTTTTCCAAAGCTAAAAGTATTTCAGTAGGTTTAATTTAAATAAAAGGTAAATATTTGGAAAAATATAAAAGTTGCGTAAAACAAGTCTTAGCATGTCATTTACCATCAAGCGTAACATATTGTTATATAACTGGTTAAAAAAGCACAAAGTATGTAGAAGTAGTTTTATTACAAAAAATACACAGATCATATAAACAGAAAAATCACAGTGACTCAGTATTCACACAGTAACTGCTAAATGCAAAACTAATGACACGTGCAAAGCAGTAGTTCTCAAACTGGGGTACCTGGAACTCCCGGGGATCCTCAAACCAGAGCATAGTGTTCCACGACATAATTTACTTTTTTTTTTTTAGCTAAGTCAAATAATTTTTAAAAGTGCATGAATACATATGGGGAGCAATGCATTAATCAAACAAACAGTAAACTAATTACTCCCGCCTACCTCGGCTTTGAGACAATAAATCCTCGGATGTGATTATGACTCATGTCATAAAGCGGTCACTCATCCATACCCTGCATGAAGCTAATTCCCTGGAATGGAAGCATTTTGGAAGTTTCTGTTCTGCAAGGAGGTGTAAGGCAGGACAACAGGTAAGGATCTATTCAAACTTTTGGATGCGTTCATGACTGAAGCCAAACTGAGGTGGGAAAATGTGTTTATTTGTACGGATGGTGCCGCTGCAATGACCCTTCAAAAGAGTTGGGCCCAGATTGTCTGTCAGTCCAAAGATTGTTACAACTCACTGTATGCTGCATGGACAAGCTCTCACTTCCAGAGTCACTGAACCAGATCTTCACTCTGCTTTGAACACAGCTGTGTTCAGATGGACATGACACGCTGCTGTATCACACTGAAGTGCAATGTGTCTCTCAGTGTGACATATTTGAGCTAAGCAGAGAAATGGCAGAGTTTATAACTGAGGAAAACCCAGACATTGCACACGTTTTACTAACAGAGTACAGTATGTGGCAAAGTTGGCATGTCTTGCTGGCATATTTAATTTACCGAATAGCCTCAACCTCTCCATCCAAGGAGGCCACGCATCTATTCTGTAAATTCTGTAAGAATAAAAATAGCTAAATCTATTGCAGTACTGTAAAATAAAAATAAATACTGTAAAATAAAAATAGCTAAATCTATTGCAGTACTACTTCTCATATTTGTACTAATGTTTGTATTAAATTACTGCCTATAGTCATACTACTGTTTACATTCACTGTTTACATTTATTACTACTGTTTTCATTCAATACTACTGTTTACATTTATTACTACTGTTACATTTAC
>JBBPBX010003901.1:0-22280 GCA_038048925.1 Garcialebias charrua | reverse complement strand
TTTTTTACCATATTTATAAACCAATTTTTGGCTGAGATCTGACAATTTCATTCATTCTAACATGGAAAATATTGAACACTACCATTTTCAGCCACTAGAGGGCGCTCGACTAATATGGCAAGACAAGTGTCTCATTAATATGTAAAAGTGACTATTAATGAGACACTTGGCTTGCCACACAGAGCCACCTTCGTCTCGCTCCAGAACTCCTGGAGCAAGCATCAAATCAGCTGCATTTCGCAGCGCACCAAGATGAAATGCAGCTGATTTGACCTTCAAAGTGCATTTATTAAGGAAAAGTTAAACTTAGACACACCTTTGCTATAATTTCGAGCAAACAAATAATTGTTTTTAAGTGTTAATTTTGTTAGATTCTTATTAAAGTCCTCCATGTACACTCCCGCCATTAGGCAGCCAATCAATTTTTGGCACAACAACGGCCCATGTTTCCATGTTGTCCACGGTGATGCATAATAGATGCAATTTATACGGCAAAGTCACGTATTTATGGTTTTTTTTTTCAGTTTATTAGACATATTTGGACTGATGTGACTTATACGGTTTTGCATCGTGTACGGCGGAAAGTATGGTAAATGTATCTTAATGCCAGCAAGGTTTTATCAGATTTTCCCTTCTTGTTTTTTCCTTGTTCTACTGTCCACAGATACAGTAAACTTCAGAAACTAAATAGATTTATCAGATGCCATTCAGGACCAGAGAAAGATGAAGTGTTCTCCGAGACACAGATGGAGGAAGATAGTGTGTATTGTGATGATCAGAGCCAGACAATGATGCTTTCAAAGGGAGACTGGTGGGGTTATCAGCTCAACGCTGCAGCGTCTGTGATATACTCTGTCTCAAATATGGTTCAAGTCAATGTTTGTAGTCCATTTTAAAAACTACAATCATGGTTACAAGTTGTACCACAGCCACATGGATGAAGCTGTGCAGATCTTTTTGGTTTTTTGGCAAAAACAGTCACATTAATTGGTCAGTCTCTTGCATATATGTATTCGTAAATTAGGTCTGAGACAGTGAGAATCTTACAACTGTGACATAGAGGTCCGCTCTACATGGAAAATGTTCAGTTCAAACTAGTGAACAACTGGATGTGAACTTACTATGAAGACAAGAAAGTTAATTCTCAATAGTCCAGGTATCAAATCCGCTCATTCTCAATCAGTTCATCTGGACAGTTTCTTTTTAGCAGACATATTTATACGGATTAATCCCTGGGATTAATCCGTATAAATATGTCTGCTAAAAAGAAACTGTCCAGATGAACTGATTGAGAATGAGCGGATTACTATGAAGACGAAATGAAGCATCTTTAGTTTGGTCATAGTTTAAAGGCTGCTTTTTTGTTTAGGGGAAAAAAAGACACTGGTACTTGATTTATCCTATAACCTCTTTTTTAAATTATGTAAAAGTTATATTTTAATAAATTCTTAAAAATCATTGAATATATTTTAACGTCTTCCTTCTAACGTATGAAATTCTAAACAGCCAAGCTCCCTCTTAGATTAAAAATCTTATTATTCTCAGACTGCAGGTTTACTTGAGGTTCCTAAAGTTTCTAAAACAGGAGGCAGAGCATTCAGTTATCAAGCTCCTCTTTTGTGAAATCAACTTCAAGTTTCGGTTACTATTTTTCATACTCTGTCTACTTTTAAGACCAAGATTAAGACTTTCCTTTTTGATAAATCCTATAGTTAGGGATGCCTTGGGTTTCCTGAGCTCTCCCTTGGTTCTGCTGCTATAGGCTTAGACTGCTGGTGGACAAACTGAACACATTTCCTCAGTCTGATGCTGTCCTCCTGACGCTCAACTCTTCATGTTTGTATTTGTAATTATTGCTACCATTAACTTGCATTTCTCTTTATCTTCCCATAGAAACTACACCTGGACCATAGAAACTACACCTGGACCATGGAAACTACACCTGGACCATAGAAACTACACCTGGACCATAGAAACTACACCTGGACCATTCCTTGTGTGTCTCTTTCCTGTCCTCTAAAACTTCAGATGATCTAGGTAGATGGCCACTCATCCTGAGCCTCGTTCCGCTGAAGGTTACTTCCTGTAAAAAGGGAGCGGTTCCTTTCCACTGTTGCCAACATGCTTGTGTTAAAATAAAGATTTATTTGCCTATTTAGAAAAATATATTTTGCTAAGTGGCACATTTTAATGTAAGCTATGTGAATGTATTTGGATTTACAAGTTGTACTTGCTTTTTCTTTTGTTATGTACTTTGTGATTACTTTTGTTGCAAAATGGTGCCAATGCATATGAATAAAGCTAATTTAATAAATATTGATATAATAGACATTTTGATGGGAACTCGCTGTAAACCTTAAGGCCACATAGAAGTACAATACACAAATACTTACAGTGTAACAGTGTCTAAAGGATACTGAGTGTTGACGTGGTGGTAATTCTCTGTGTGGATAAGAAGGTCTTTGTGTGCTTCATTAGCAGCACCAGATCATTCACAGCATCTTCTGTCAGTAGCTTGAGGTAGCAGCCATACCTGGAAAGTTCACAAAATAAAATAAACTTCAGTTTTCGCCTGCGTGCAACTCCCTCATGATTTTTTTCATATGCTCTCTTAATATCTAGGTCACTACTCCACTTGTCTTGCTTTTATTTTGAATCACATCTATTTTTATTTCCCCACAGTTACATAAAGACTGAAATCACAAGCTAAGTTACTGTGAACATTTCATAAACACATCTCAGACCTTTTTTATTTCAGTTCCCATCATCCCTGACCTCTACTCAAATGAATGTCATGTTGCAAAGCAGAAACACCAGAAGACTCAAAACCATAATAAAAGATCCAGTGGTCCAGATTTACATCGGCAAGTCTGACGTTTGATTTGATTCAACCGTTACAACGAGGCCTTCAGAGGAGTAAATAAATAAAGCAACACAGTGACATCAGAGTGAAAATAACGGAGTTTATACATGTTTGGTAATTTCAGGAGTTCCACACAGAATCCAGAGTAAAAAATTATAAAAATGATTTACCCATTTGGATGTTTTATTCCTTTATTGCTGTCTTAAATCAATCTAATCAATATAAATTGGCCTTTACAAAAAATATTAGCATTTTCCATGTCAAAATGAAATCCACGTTCTACAGAGTAAAAACTATTAGATTTAAAAAAAATGCAATGATTGCATTCGCCCACTTTAAAGAGACTTTAAATTACAAAAGAAAACATCAAAAAGTACAACTCAGGGAAGATAATAGATTTCAAAGGTCAAAACATCCTCCGGTGTTGTTAGATCTCAACACAAAATGACTCAAAAGGACAAAAAAAAAATCAAACTGAAATGATGAACAGCATTTAGCAAAAACGGTAAAACCAGGAGGATAAATGATTCAAAACATTTACAAAGATGCTAACAATTATTTCTAACTAAAACCAGACACAAGAAAAATATAAAGAGATTAAAAATGATAACAAAGTATGCAAATTAAATACAAACTTAAAAAAAGATTAGAGCATTTTACACATTTGTTTAGAAGCCCGTGTAAAATAGAGGTGCAGTAGTCCTTCGCTACTTCATGGTTCGTTTATCGCTGACTAGCTCTATCGCGGTTTTTCAAAATAAGATTGGACATGACACACACTTGGCTGAGTGATGGATGCGCTGCACGATTGGCATAGAATTTTTATTTAAAATAAATTATTTTAAATTATTTAGCACCTCCTGCACTTTTGTGCAGCCCATGCTGCAAGATAAACTTCCTGCTGCAGCTGATTATCTGTTCTCCGTGCATGAGCAGCTGTTTGCCTTGCAGAGTGAAGAAGTGGGTGTGGCCAAGAGCGCTTGCAGGTGGCAAAGAGCAGAGGAGGCAGGGAGCTGAGATCATAACATGCTGTGCTTTTTTAGTGCGTTTATAAACATTGTTTAGAATATTGCAAGAGTGTGACAAGGGTTTAAAACGCCTATATGTATATGTATACTGTGTACAGGTGACCCCCTACCTACGACTCCATCGACCTACGAACAACGGGACCTACGAACGTATCATATTTAATAAAAATATGACATTACTGTATTAAAAAAAAAAATATATTATTTTTTTTTTTGTGTTTAAATGTTCTTAATTTCATGTGTACAGCACTTTGTTGCAGCTGTGGTTGTTTTAAAGGCTTTATAAATAATAATTATGATAAAAATGATCATTTCTGATCATTTTTGTCATGATTGCGCAATAAATGTTGCAACTTCCGGTCATAACAGGAAGAAGGTCTCCAGTTTTCACGGTCACAAGTTAAAGTGCGACTAAACCCCTGTGGATCGGTAACTCCTCCTTCCAAAATCTCCCTGAAAATGGGCGTGTCGAGAGACAAGGAGGGGTGGAGGTAGAGTTGTGCTTTTGTTCACGCCTCCACCTGCAACAACCTAAAACAAATTAAACCTCTAGCCAACAACATACACCAAGCAACAACAAAGAATAAACATGTAGATGTATTTATCTATTCCACCCATTCCATCCAAAACCAAAGGCCTAAAAAAATGAAAATGAAAAGAAAAATAAAACCGCTTGTCAGGAGTGAAATGCAGCACTTCCATATAAGGTATGCACTTCTCATCTCTGCAGGGGATTGGCTCTGCTTGAACCACCTTTGTGACATCAGAGTGTACAAGACACATCAGAGTGAACAGTCCTGACCAATATGAAAATTAAGGTGCAATAACCTCTGTTCAACCCAAAGGACTACCGTAAACACAGTTTTAGACCAAATATTGCCAAATATTGCCAATTTACACAGATATGCACAATTATGTGAAAATAAACACAGCCATAGTGCTAGATAATATTTCAAACATATTCTAGGGAGTTTATCAGCTAAAAAAAGTTAATTTTGGGTTTAGTCGCACTTTAAGGCAGAACACCGGAGGCCATTAGGTCAGTCACGGCTGCTTTGAAAGTCTCCAGTTTACAGGGTCACTAGTTACAGCAGAACACCGGACGCCATCTTAGGTCAGTTTCGGCTACACAGGGAGCCGGCCTTTGAAGACTGGTGACCAGGATGGCTTCATATGGATTAATTACGAGCTGGAAACGTCTCTGTGAGCTCTGTGGACGTCTCAGGCTGGAGCAGCAGCTGCAGATTGATCGCCGATCGCCGCACCGCCGCTCCAACACCAGCTCATGGCCTGGCTAGCAGAAGCTAACAGGCCTCGAGCAGCTGCCGTGGGTCGCTCGCCGGCCGCGGCGCTGCTCGGCCCGACAACAATCAACGCATGGCAACCTAAGATGTCGGCTTTGACCATCTCAAAGTAAGAAATTATATTTTTATTTATTCTGTAAATGTGAATAGCAATGTTTAACATTACAGTACACTACTGTACATGCTTAAATGTGTGCGCGGCGCTCGTTAGCGGTATTTCCGCGTCCTACGAACGGAATAAGGACCTACGAACGGGACGCTAATTTCACCCCCTAGCTACGACAGAATCGAGCTGCGAACAGTTCTTATGTCCCTAACTCGGACGTAAGTAGGGGGTCTGCTGTATATATATATATATATATATATATATATATATATATATATATATATATATATAATATATATATATAATATATATATATATATATATATATATATATATATATATATATATATATATAACATGCGCGTAGGCAAGGGGGGTTCGGGGGGTTCGAACGAACCGCCCACTTTTAAAGGAGAAGTTGACAATGCTAAACTAATGTGCCTGGATAGCTCAACTGATAAAGCGTCTGCCTTCAGTCCCAAAGCTCGTGGGATCAAGTCCCGCTTGGTACAATGTTTTTTTTTTTTTTTATTCATTCCAAATTAAAAAAGCACAAGAAAACTATTTACAAAACAGCAAGGAATAAAACAATGCATTAAATGAAAGGAATCAGACGAAGAAAATAATCTTATCTGCCCCTTCTCAAACTATTTTTTTTTCAAACACTCGATTCAAACAACTAATTTTACATTTGTCTTTTATTGGATAAAAAAAGTAGTTAATATGCCTGTGAAGAAAGAAGAATGTGTTAACCACAGGCTGTGGTTAACACATTCTTCTTTTTTTATCCAATAAAAGAGTGTTTGAAAAAAAAATAGTTTGAGAAGGGGCAGATAAGATTATTTTCTTCGTCTGATTCCTTTCATTTAATGCATTGTTTTATTCCTTGCTGTTTTGTAAATAGTTTTCTTGTGCTTTTTTAATCTGGAATGAATTTAAAAAAAAACGTACCATGCGGGACTTGATCCCACAAGCTTTGGGACTGAAGGCAGACGCTTTATCAGTTGAGCTATCCAGACACATTAGTTTAGCATTGTCAATTTCTCCTTTAAAACGAACCGCCCCCCACACAATTCTGGCTACGCCCATGAGTACACAGTATATCAAGTCAAAAGTCAAAGTCAAAGTCAACTTTATTGTCAGATCTGCAATATGTACTGTACAGGACATACACAGGACCGAAATTGCGTTTCTCTCAGTCCCTCGGTGCAACAGTAAACATCTAAACATTGAAACACTGAAACATATAATAATAGACATAAGCATAAAATAGTAAAACTAACACTGTCCTGAGTTTTTTTTTGCATAGTGGTATAAGAGTATGAAAATTTACACCAACTCTAAAACTAAAACATTAAACATTTAATGAACATAATACTGGCCTGAGTTTTTGCATACTAGTATAAAAAAAGAGTATAAAAAGTATAACTAAAATAAACTAAGGGTTTCTAGCATTGACATTTGCAAAGTGGCAAAGCAGCGTATGAGTTAATGTACACAGTATATGTATGAGGTAGTAGTTGATGTTGTTATAGAGGCAAAAAGTGGCATATGCAGTAAGGCACATTGGGCATCCCTAAATAAGACCGTTCAGAGCACACTGTATATGTATCAGCAGTGGTGTAGATATTAGAGTAGTGTAAATGTAAACAGTAGTAATTACATGTAAGCAGTAGTAATAAAAGTAAACAGTATTAATAAATGTAAACAGAGAATGTAAACAGTATTATGATTATAGGCAGTGATGTAATACAAACATTAGTGCAAGTATGAGAAGTAGTGCAAACTGTATGAGCACATGACCGAGAGTTTAGTGAATAACCCGTTTGATGACACAGAGTCCAGTGTTAAAATCTTTGTGTTGTGTGGTAATGTGTGAGAAAGTTTTAGTGTTAAGGCAGTTCAAAAGGTTTGGATGTGGGCTGCCCCATGTAGGGACATGTGTTGGACCTAGGGGGTATAGAGTGTGCATCGGGATTATGAATGGAGCGTGTCGTTATTGTTTGTCTTTCTGTGACTGAGGGTGAGGATGAGGGTGGGTCTGAATGAGTGTGTCTGTGTATGAATGTTTAAGTGTCAGGCTGGGACTTGGACTGCCCCCTCTCTGATACTTCTGAGGCTACCCAGTGTCGCGCTCCTGCCACGTGGCCCCCTGGTGGGTGTTCCTCTGCCTACGGGCGTGCTTGGGGCCCTCACTATCTGGGGCTGGGCGCTTGGGCGTTTGTCAGCTCGGCCTGGTGGCTGCCTGGTGGGGCTCGGGTCCTCTGGTCCTGTCAGGTCTGGACCTGAGGGATGGGCGTCCCCGGTGCCCGAGCCTCGGTGACCGGCCCTGGGGCTACGTCGGTGCAGCGGGCTCCGGCGGGGGCCTGTGTATTGTCGCTGTTGACCCCGGGGGGTCATTGTGTGTGGTCCCTGGTGGGGTTCGTCCGGTTCTTCCACTTGGTCGGATCTGGGGAGTGGACGAGTGGCTCGTCCTGTTCGGGTGGTCCTGGGGACTCTGGGCTCGGGGTCCTTCCTGGGGTCTTGGGCTTTGATCGCCCCTTCGTCTGTCTCGGGCTTTGGGGGGACGGGTCTCTGATGCTTCACAGTCGCTACTAAATGTTCTATTGGAGGAACCTTATTCACTTATGCATGCTCACAACCACACACAAATGGATGCAGGGATGTATAGTAGATGTATGTAGATGGGTATATAAATGAATATAAATATATATGTATGTATATTGTATATATATTTGTAGGTACACTGCAAAAACGTAAAATCTTACCAAGTCAAATTTTCTAATTTCAAGTCAAAACCTCTTATCACACTTAATATAAGTCAAAAACATATTTCTAAGTAAGACATAACAACTTGTTTTGAGACAATGCATCTTGAAAATCTTGATAAGGCAAAAAGTCTTGAAAATATCTTGTTTTGAGTAATTTCTTATTTGAAACAAGCTTTTTTGACATTTCATTAACATTTGCAGTTGTCGTGAGGTTTGTAAAATGTGAAAAATCTTGTTTCAAGATAACAAACTAACTCGAATTAAGACAAATCTGCTTCTTTGATCAGCATGCCCACTCAAAGTATTAAACATTCTATTTTTTATACAGGTTCTGTTTAACTTTGAACAGACTCCATTGTCCTAATACAATTTCTTTAAACCAATAGTTCATTAACATTTTCTACATTGTATTTTTTTCCAAGGCTGAATACTACAAAAACATACCTACTGTGCAGTTTATATTAAATAGACAAATAATGCAGGTTCATTTCACATATTTATTTTAACATATAATTTAACATATAATTGATTTTAATAAAATAAATGTGGTTAGGACAGATTAAGCGGCCGTGGGGCGGCCGTGGCGTAGTGGTAATGGCAGTCGTCCCCAATCGGAAGGTTGGAGGTTCGAATCCTGGTTCCCCATGTGTCGTTGTGTCCCCGGGCAAGACACTTAACCCCGAGTTGCTCCCGGTAGGACTGGATGGCGCCTTGCATGGGTCTGCCGCTACCGGTGTATGAATGTGTGTATGAATGGGTGGATGGTTGGTATTGTAAAGAGCTTTGGGGCCCCTCATAGGGGGCTGGAAAACGCTACATAAATAAGCTCCATTTACTATAAACATATTTTTCTACGTTTGGGACAAGGGGAAAAAATATAGTAAAAAAGGGATCCTTCGCACTCCTTCCCACATCTTCCCACACCTTGGC
Organism: Garcialebias charrua; assembly: GCA_038048925.1. Taxonomy (NCBI): domain Eukaryota; kingdom Metazoa; phylum Chordata; class Actinopteri; order Cyprinodontiformes; family Rivulidae; genus Garcialebias; species Garcialebias charrua. Next base: position 13,278 of record JBBPBX010003901.1, on the reverse strand, counting down.
ACACCTTCGCACTCCTTGGCACTGGCACTCCTTAGTTATTAGTTATTTAGTACACAAAGAATTGGATTAACAATAACATTTTTATGGGTACCAGCACACATTGGGATAAAAGGAAATGAGACAGCAGATAAGATGGCAAAGAAGGCAACTCAAACTCAGATCAACTTCACAGTAAAAACAAGTAAATCAAAGGCAAAAAGTATCATTAAACAAAGACTGAAGAAAGAATGGCAGAAAAGATGGGATGAAGAAAGTAAAGGAAGATGGTTTTATGGGATCAAAATGACAGTAGGTGAAACACGAACTGGAAGAAGGAGCAGAAAAGAGGAAAGATTAATAACAAGACTAAGATTTGAACACACAGGACTTAATTATTCATTATTTCAAATAAAGAAACACAATACAGGCAAATGTGAGCACTGTGGACAAGATGAAACATTGCAACATGTTCTACAGGAATGTCAAAACTATGATCAAGACCGTGAATATATGAAGAGAGAATTTGAAGAGATAAAAGAAAAGTTTAACATAATAGCTGCACTACAACATAACTTAGAGAGTAAACATATCCAAATTATAATTAGATATTTTAAGAAAACAAAGTTGTTTAATAGAATTTGAAATACATATAGTTTAATCAGGCGTACACATAGAATTATCCCATGAAGAACCACACTCCATACCAGTGGTGGCGGTAATGCACACCTAAAGTGTTTTGCCAACCGCCATTAAACCCCATGAAGAAGAAGAAGAAGAAGAACGGTGTGCGCATGCGTGAAGTAATTCGTAATCGTCTTTTCGCGGGCTCAGCAACAACGGTAAGTAAAGTTTTGTAAATCACATTAGTTAATAAACCCGTGACAAACTTTGAACGATTATTTTGGGGCGTACAGTCAACAGCAGAATTTACCAACGGCTTACTAGCTGTGCCGATATGTTCGAGCTGTACATTTCGAGGCGATTTTTTCGAGATAGCTAGCTCGGACTGCAAGCTACCGTCCGAGCTAGCTACCCAGTCGCCGTGCGGAACAGTCTCATTGATTAAAATGAGTGCGTATTTGCTGCGGAGGTCGGACCGGAGCGGAACGCATGCCAGGTGGCTAGCAGTGTTAGCGCGGGCTAGCTAGCTAGCTAACCCGCGCTAACACTGGACTGTTGTGATGGTATGCTAAATGAGCTGGTTGGAAAAAAAAGAGCTGGAGTTTAATGTTTTTGTCTGCTCTGTTAGGCCATGAAGAGTCCTAAACTCTTAGAGAGGTGCTCAAAAGGAGAGAGAGAGCGTACAGACATAAAATACATTTATATGCATACAGTGGCCTCTCTTCTGACTAAGATATGGTGTTCTGGTGTGCGTTATCTCTGTAGATGGATGTGCGAGCAGAGTCTTAAATCAGTAAAACTGTTTTCTAGATGTGAACTCTAAGTGTATTAGCCTTTAAGTAATAATGTAGTCTATCATAGTAGTATACTGTATATATTATGTGTGATGTGTTCTGGTTATCGAGCACAATGTATTGTTGTCTGTGGACCAGCGGCAGTAACTATGTTACCTGCACTGGATGAAGAGAAACTACTTGATTAAGTTATGATTATATGAAAAATGGGCTCCTAAGCTAAATAAACTAGTAAACCATGTAATTCGTGTTTGTCTAAAGTCCAGAGAGAATAGTTTAATCAAACAGTAACATTTCCTGAGCATATAAAATCAGTAAACGGTGTATAAAACAGTGTCATAACTCTTCAGCCACTAAGCCTAAAATGTCTCAGAAATATGTTTAACATTAAACGATAAAACTTATCCCCTATACATGTACTGCCCATCATTAATGACTTTTTTTAATCATGTGCTTAAAAAAAAACATTTCCCCCTCTTATATCTGTCAGCATTGGCTGTGGTCACACAAAGATAAATGTTAATGTTACATGAACTAAGCAGAGGGGTATTAATCTACTGCTGATGGAGAATGTGCAGAGGCCCCAAACACACCTGCTTCATGGGTATTTGTCTAAACAAGAATGTTCAATGTCTCTGTTGGTGAATGTGGTATATTGACATACTTTCCATCCACAAACTTTTAAAATAAGGTTGAGATTTCACATTCCTCTCCTTGCTCTTTTCCACAGATTTGGAAAAACACGATCCAAGTCGCCTTCAGTGGTGAGTTGTCTCCAAACCTAACCCAGCCATCCATTTTGATCTGAAAGTACTGTAACCCTGTAAAAAAGTAATTTTTTACATTTTTGAAAAAATTAGACAGGTTAATTTGAAATATGTTTAAAAATGATTGACTGTTTTCACTTCTTATTTTAAAATTTAATGTTTCTATTTATAAAACATTTAGGCTTTACTGTTGACTGTTTTATTATAGATGACTTTGCTCTTCCAACTCCTCCTAAAAGGATGAATGCACAGTCAGGTAAATATTGCACAACTATCATCTTGGGGTACTTGGAAACCTTGTGTAAAGTAATTTACATTTTTGACATATTAACACTTATGTTTAAACCCTCTAAAATGCAGAAAGAACCCCGATGGACATCCCTTCAAGCACTCAATCTCAAATCTTGGGATGCAATGGTAGCAGGAGTCCCTCTGAGTCTCTTTCTAATGATCAAAGGTATTTAATTTAAATATGATCAAAATTAGAGATGTAACAATTCATCTAACTCACGATGCGATGTGTACCAATTTTGCTGTTGCATGCTTTAAACAGATCAGTCAGACCTGGCCAAGACAGTCCCTTTCTCAGAGGCGGCGTTGGAGGTCGAGGTCTTCCTCTCGTGGACAAAGGTAAATTGTTATCAAAAGTATAATATTGATAACCTGGATTATTCTGATAATTCAAACATTTCCAGAAATGTAGATTAATTTATCTTTTTAATTACAATAATGCATTATTATTTGAATGTTAATGAGAAATTGGTGTTATTATTTTTTAAAGAATAAACCTAACATAGTATTTGGATATTAAAGTTTTCAAGGTGGAAAGAAACAAAATCTTTGCAGGTTGCTGGAAATATCTTACTCAAAATCATTTTTTTAATTGATACATTTTTTTCCCATGGTTCTACACTAACTTCTTGCACTGATTGCACTGGTGTTTCTAAACTTTTTTTTGGTTCACCAGCACAGTTAGTGCACCCAAATTTTCAACCGCGTCATATTTACAGGGTATCCGCGGGGTTGTAAAAGGTAGTAAATGAAATTAACACAAATTAAGGCCATTAAAAAGTATTAAAAAGTAATAAACGTCATCTGACGAGGTATTAAATTTTTTAAAACCTACACAACTATATTTTTCCCTTTCTGGCGTCTTAAAAAAGGTCTGTGAATTTATTTATCTTTTTTAATTTTATGTTCCAAGTAGGACCTTAGCTAAAACAAAGACGTCATATCGTCAGTCAGTGTGCGCGCGCACCTACAGCTGGCCGAGGCTGATCATGTCTGTAAAAAGAAACAGGAAAGAGGAGCGCGACTTTATCCTCCGACATTTAACAAGAAATTTACCTAAACAATTGTTTGTTAGCTCGAAATTATAGCAAAAGGTGTGTGTCAGTCTAACGTTTTCTTAATAAATGTACTTTAATGGTTAATTCGGCTTTATTTATTTTTTTAAAGTGTCGCTGCCTGTGTGCACCGTGATCGCTCAGCGGTGAAAACAGGAAAAAGGAGCGCGGCTCGTTTCGCCGTCATTTAACAAGAAAAATACCTAAACAATTATTTGTTAGCTCGAAATTATAGCAGAGATGTGTTTCTGTCTATCATTTTCTTAATAAATGCACTTTAATGGTCAAATTAGCTGCATTTCGCCACCGTGGTGCAGCTTGCTGCTGGATTGAAGCAGTGAGCAGAGAGGTGGGGAGAGTATGGCAGGCCGATTGGGTCATTAATAGCTAGTGAAGATTCTCAGTCATCCAGGACATGGTGAATTCTAAAAAGTGCAATAAAAAAAACAAAGTATAGTATAATAGTATAATAAATAAAGACCAGTTGTTTTTGTCTTGAACTTTTTTTAATTTGTCATTAAAGGCACGTTTTCCTATTACATGATACAACAGCCAACAGCATGCCATACCCTATGGGGCCATCAGGAACTGCAGGTTTTTTTTTTCAGTCAGAATGAATGGAAACGGCCATATTTCAGTCAAATGGTTTATAAATATGGGGGGAAAAATCTATAAATATGTCACTTCGTCCTATAAGTTGCAAGGCATGTAAATTATGCAAAAAACTGCAACTTACAGGATGAAAAATACAGTAGTTATTATTTTTCTCCCTCTTTTTTTGAATTATGCATGTGTTCAGTGTTGAATTACTTTAACTAAACTGTTCTGTTTTCAAGTTTACAGTTTTTGTTTGCCATTAGAGATATGTTATGTGTGGGAACAATTAAACTTTTTCTCTTGGGTTAGATTTAAATAACAAATAGGTCAGTGCTTTTATTGAGGCAAGAAGCAAATTGATGTACTGTATCCAGTAATTGTTATAAAAATACATTTACTACCAAAGCTTAGGAAGAAAATGACAGTAATCTTATCACTTTACAATTAGTTGCATGGAACTGAAATACAACAGGTTGCCGCTACGGTTACAGCTCGGTGCCGTGATGGTATTAAAAAATATTTTGATGGTATTAAAAAGGTATTAAAAGGTATTAAATTCAACTCTAGAATTTCTGCATATACCCTGATTTAACATGATAGTTTTACAGGTTCTCTCTTTATTTTATTTATTTATCTGGCTTATATTCCACAATCTTAAAATATGATTCATCATGCCAACAGAAATATGTCTTTGTGTTTCAGGAAAAACAGGACCTCAAAGCCCCTAGGAAAACTCTCCCTCTCCTGTCCAATTCTGATTGTGTGTTCGTCCAACTGCCTGCTCACGGTAGGAGATGTGCCTATCACAACATTTCCCAAAGACATTTTATGTTTAAACATTTGAAGTTGTAATGGCTCCCTCGTTTTTCATGGTGCCCAGTAGTATACTCTCCATTTTTCATAGCAAAAATTGTTTTTATTTTGTTGAAGGTGTTTTATATTATTTTAAAAAAATATAATCAAGTGTTAACTACAGTTGTACAGTAATTGGGAGTAGTAGTTGTTGCATTGCTGCTGAAACCATTGTGATAAAATAAATGTGTTGAAGTTAAAGAATACCTTTCATTTTTTGTCATTACAGAAAATGTTTGAAGGTTTTGACAAGACATGTATTATTACGTTTGTTGGTTAAATTTGATAACGGGTTGGAGAAACATTTGAAACATCTGTAGAACTAAAAATGAGTAAAAGTTTTAGGGATGTATACTAATTTTAAGCATCACACGCTCAATTGTAGTAAAATATTGCTAAGAATGAGATTTTTTGCAGCTAGGTTTAAGATTGTTTATCTTGTAAAAAGATAAAATGTCTTATTTTTAGAAATCGTGTCAAGACAATTTTCACTTGTTGGAAGATCTTTTTGCTTATTTCAGTCAAAAAAAAATCTAATTTTAAGTTGTTTTAAACTTGTTTTCAGAGTAGACTTTTCTCCAGTGTACTACTTTTGAGCATCAGAATCTTATTATAAGACAAGAAAAGCTCACAATTGTAGTAAAATATTGCTCAAAACTAGATTTTTGTAGCTAGTTTCAAGATTCCGCATATCTTGTTTTCACTTGTTACCAGATCTTTTTGCTTATTTCAATCCAAAAAAACCTAATTTTAAGTTGTTTTAAACTTGTTTTCAGAGTAGACTTTTCTCCAGTGTACTACTTTTAAGCATCAGAATCTTATTATAAGACAAGAAAAGCTCACAATTGTAGTAAAATATTGCTCAAAACTAGATTTTTGTAGCTAGTTTCAAGATTCCGCATATCTTGTTTTCACTTGTTACCAGATCTTTTTGCTTATTTCAATCCAAAAAAAACCTAATTTTAAGTTGTTTTAAACTTGTTTTCAGAGTAGACTTTTCTCCAGTGTACTTCTTTTGAGCATCAGAATCTTATTATAAGACAAGAAAAACTCACAATTGTAGTAAAATATTGCTCAAAACTAGATTTTTATAGCTAGTTTCAAGATTCCGCATATCTTGTTTGACTTGAACAAAATGTCTTATTTTAAGAATCTTGTCAAGTGAATTTTCACTTGTTCCATTGGCAGATTTTTTTGCTTATTTCAAGCAAAAAAATCTTATTTTACTTTTTTTTTTCTTATTTTTAGAGGGGCATTTTTTCCAGTGTATTTGTTACATTTGTTGCAGTTGAGAATGTTAAGATGGTGATGAAGTGAAGTGGATGATAACTGAAGTCTCTGCATGACCTAACAAGAAAAGATGCAAAACACTGAAGAAATTTGATTCAGTACATCTTAGATTGTGAGGCAAAAAAAACAGCAAGGCCATGCCGTTGAACTGGGGTTCAGTTTAAGAGTTTGAGCAGTTTGATTGTGGTATAAGCTTGTACTATCTGTGTATTTCAAAGTCAAAGTCAAAGTCAACTTTATTGTCAGAACTGCAATATGTACAGGACATACACAGGGCCGAAATTGCGTTTCTCTCAGTCCCTCGGTGTAACAGTAACCATCTAAGTCCAGTGTTTTTGTATTGAGCGCTTGTTCTGAGTTTATCATGTCCTGGATGACTGAGAATCTTCACCAGCATTCTCAACTGCAAAAATATTTCAAGTACTTTTCTTTTAGAGCAAAGATTGCAATTTGCTTGAACCACTCGTCTTTTTGTTTGTCTTTGCTTTTTAACTGTACATCACATTTCAACTTATGACGATTAATAAGCTTGTTTGATTAACGTGTAAAGTTTGAATCTAATTTTATTCTGAGTACCACCTGTGGTACTTGAAAATGCTGAGATGTACGAGAAAGAAAAGAGAGTTGCAGCTTTACTGGCCCTTGCAGAGGAAAAATAAACGAGTCAAATGAACAGGAATAAAATGGGATTTGAGTCACTACAGGCTGGTGTTACTGCAGCCTTCGATTGGTTTTTATGTGGAGACGTTATGGTGGAGTATTCATACCGAATGTGCTCCTTAGACATTAAAAAGAACAAATTAAATGACTTCACTTTCAAAATGAATAAGGTTTATGAACAAAAGGCGTACAAAACTCCATAAATCTTTCAATGCTTATAAACTTTTCTCTCCATTAACAAATAATTTATCTAAGCCCTGATTATTTTTCCCCCTTTAGAACCTCCTTACATATAAAACAAAAGCCCAAACCATTTTTGTTCTTTATTTGAGGTTTGTATAAAGAGAGTACGATTAAAATTGTTTGAGTAAAAGAAAACACTCCAACAAACCTGATACAGGAGTCGATTCCCAGCTGTTCCACAGTCGATAATACGGCATTCTTCACATTCTTCTCCTCTGCTGTAAAACACGACAAAAAGACACGAGGATTACACCAGATTCTCCCAGTTCGACTGAGAGATTTGGGTGAGAAGACTCGTAACGGGGTGCGTTTTGACCATGAAGAGTGGAAAAACATGACAGCAAATTATGAACTGCTCCTTCCACTGCACTACAGAGCTGACAGTGTGTCTGGGCAAGTTTGTATTTTGCAGCTCCGAGGCAGTCGTTTGGCATTTAACTGTGATGTTTGTGAGGTAGTGCCGCATCAAGGTGACTCGGGTAATTTCACTAACAGTCATTCACGGGTAATTTCATGGCAGCGTTCAGCGGTGTTGGTACAGAGGCATCCTAACTTGGATTTCAGGGATGCGGCAGTTTTTGATAAAGTATAAAATCTATTCGCAAATCCTAACTTTTTTCCCTGCAGGAACACACTATCACAGGATCTGTTGTTGTTAATAATGAGATAACAGCAGCATAACAGCCTCATATCAAATCTATATACCGTACTTTTCACTGTATAAGTCGCACCTTTGCGCAGAAATTTGCATGCCCTGCAACTTATACAGCGAAGCAACTTATTTGTGTTTTTACTGATACTATAACACAATTTTTGGCTGAGATCTGACGATTTCATTCATTCTGACATGGAAAATATTGAACACTACCATTTTCAGCCACTAGAGGGGGCTTGCGTAATATGGCAAGACAAGTGCCACTGGATCTACTATTGAACTGTCTACCAGGTATGTGACATTAAAATCAAGTTAAAACAAAATGTTCTAAATCTAAATGAAAAGTGGCTGGGGAGAGGGAAGTCTGGGCCTCCCTACTTAAGGCCGAGATACACTTGAGCGTCCTCACGATACGCCTATACGCCACGTACGTACGTCAAGGCAAAAGCGTAGCCCCGCGTAGCCCCTCAGGGCACATACGCGCAAAGCTTTTTTTTACGTCCGCGTGCGCGATGCGCGGTGTCTGACCATAAACTTCCCCGGCGCCGGACTGTTTTGTATGTTACACAAATGAAATAAATTCCCCTTCTTTATCGCTGATCGGGCCTTTTCTTTTGTTTTTTTGCCTAAAGTCAAGTAACCACTTCTTCCTCCGTTCACTCGATGAATGAAATGAATGAATTCAGGTCCTACCTGGGTGCGCAATGTTTTAAATATTCCCTGGTGGACTGTGTGCTGCAGGAAAAGCGCTCCCTGTTATTATTTTTATTTCTGAGAGAACTTTTTATAACATATATAGTAGAAACACCGTATCAGAACACCGCAGAAGTCTTCAGCGAGCTGCTCATGATGCATTCTCGAGGTTTCACTTTGAGCTGACTGAAAGCTGTCAATCAATTCAGTAGGCGTGTCAGCAAGTGACCAATCAGCGAGCTCAGTTGAGTCCCCTCCGTGCGCAGCTGCTCATATTACAACAAGGAGAACGCGAGCGTTTGAAAGCTGATAGTTTCTGAAGTATAGCAGCAAAACACATGCGCACAAAATGCGCGCGTAGAGTGGCGTACCTGAGGACGCTATTTCAGCCTTTAGGCTGCTACCCCCGCGACCCGACCCCGGATAAGCGGACGAAAATGGATGGATGGATGGATGGATACATGAAAATAAAACGGAAGTCATCAGCTTTGGCAAATGTAACACCCTAAATGTTCTTGGCCCCTTGGCTTCATACAGCCACTCCAATGTCAGGAATCTGGGAGTTATTTTTGATAGTGCTTTTAAATTAGACAAACAGATAAATGCTGTTGTTAAATCTGGTTTCTTCCAACTAAGACTCATTGCCAAGGTGAAGTCTTGTCTCTCTTTCAGAGACCTTGAACCCCTGTCCTGGCTTCTCTTCACTGGCTCCCTGTCCACTATCGGATTGATTTAAAGATTTTATTGCTTGTTTTTAAAATCTTAAAAGGTCTGGCCCCGTCATATTTATGTGATCTTAGTAACATCTACACTCCAGTAAGAGCACTCCGGTCTACCAACCAGTTTCTCTTAGATGTCCCCAGATCCAAACTGAAGTCCAGAGGTGATCGGGCTTTTGCGGTTGCTGCTCCAAAGCTGTGGAACAGTTTACCTGAGAATTTAAAGAGCGCTCAGACTGTTGAGACTTTTAAATCTTTGCTCAAGACTCATCTGTTTTACTTGGCATTTAATCCACGCAGAGTCTGAGAACAAATTTTGAGCAGATTTTATTGTTGTTGTGTATTTACTGTTAACTTTATTATGTTTCAGTGGCACTAGATGCATTTTACTGTTTTTTATTTTTTTAACTGTACAGCACTTTGGTCGGCTTCGGTTGTTTTTATGTGCTATATAAATAAAATTGACATTGACAAGTGTCTTATCAATAGGTAAAAGTGGCTATTAATGAGACACTTGGCTTGCCGTAGAAGCCACCGTCATCTTGCTCAGGAACTCCTGGAGCAAACATCAAATCAGCTGCATTTCGCTACACCGCCCAGACGAAATGCAGCTGATTTGACCGTTAAAGTGCATTGAGGAAAAGTTTAACTGAGACACACATTTACTATAATTTCAAGAAAACAAATAATGTTTTTAAGTGTTAATCTTGTTAAATTCTTGTAAAGTCCTCCCTCTCGTGCACGCTCCCGCGGCTGCCATTTGGCAAGCAATCAATTTTTGGAACAACACTGGCCCACGTTTCCGGATAGTCAGCGGTGACGCATAATAGATAATAATAATAATAATAATGAATTCCATTTATAATGCACTTTTCATTAATAAAAATCTCAAAGTGCTAGATGCGACTTATACAGCAAAGCGACTTGTTTATATTTTTTCCACTTCATTAGAAATATTTGGACTGATGTGGTGCAATGTGTATGGCAGAAAATACGGTAGTCTAATTTTCTCAGTGGGATCTTAGCTCCAACATTTGTAAAGAATCATTAAAATATATAGTTTTTTGAATTGTGAGTACCATAATTATGCAGAGGCTGAAAGAATTGAGACAATAACTGTGGAAAGATTTAGGTTTTTATTTGAAAGATGTTGCCTCCGCATCCTGGCTTTGGGAAGCAGAAAATTACATCTGTGCAAATAAATCCCCTGCTTCAGACGGTTTATGGTTTGGATGATGAGGAAAATTTAACGTTTAATATGAACAGATCAATTGGGTGCCGGCAAATGGCAGGCACAACTTCAAATCCAGTTTACAGAGTTATAGTGCCCAAGTGAAAAGATAAAAATGTTTGCTGTGATTTACATATCAAAGTGATAATTCAAGAGTTTTGCCTTCAAAAATCAAAGCTCGGGGGATTAATCACAGGCCATCAAGTCTTGTATTTATCAAGAGAAAATGGCTTTTGATGTACCAGGACAACGATTCTGCATTTGCTTTCCCCTTGCATCCTCACATATTAACATCTCTAAAAACCTCATGTCGATGGCAATTACCATTTAATGGAGATAAATTCTTTCATTGTTTGTTATTCCCTCCCTAATCTTCTCACTATCGTGCCCCCAGAGTCTATTTTAGAGTTTGTAATAACTATAATAACAAATATTAAACTTTGGTAAAAGGAGGCACCATTAAATCTGCTGCGTGCAACTATCTCTGATATTAGTTGTAACCACCTGTTTCAAAAGTAACTGCAAACATAATGAAGCGTAATATCAGAAACCAGCAGCTTCACATTGATTTAGTCCCCACACTTTGTCGTTCTTGAGACAAATACAGTAACGGTGAAATTAATCCTGACTTTGAGGTAAACAGCCGGAGCCATGAGACAAATGAAGACCAAGATGAGCAGAGATTATCCACAACAATACTAACTTAGGCAGCCTTTTAAATTACCGTACTTTCCGCCCTTTAAGTCGCTCCGCCCTATAAGTCGCATTAGTCCAATTATGTCCAATAAAGTGGAAAAATCCATAAACATGTTGCACCTCCGTATACGTCGCATCTATTATGTGTCACCGCTGACGTGTCGTGTATGTTACGCGTCACCGCAAATGGCCACAGGAGAGTGCACGGTAGGACTTTAACGAGATTAACGGCCGACTAATCTAATTAACTAGTTTGATTCAAAATGGCCGACTCACCTAATTAGTTGGTTTGATTCAAAATGGCCGACTCACCTAATTAGCTGGTTTGATTCAAAATGGCCGACTCACCTAATTAGCTGGTTTGATTCAAAATGGCCGACTCACCTAATTAGCTGGTTTGATTCAAAATGGCCGACTCACCTAATTAGCTGGTTTGATTCAAAATGGCCGACTCACCTAATTAGCTGGTTTGATTCAAAATGGCCGACTCACCTAATTAGCTGGTTTGATTCAAAATGGCCGACTCACCTAATTAGCTGGTTTGATTCAAAATGGCCGACTCACCTAATTAGCTAGTTTGATTCAAAATGGCCGACTCACCTAATTAGCTAGTTTGATTCAAAATGGCCGACTCACCTAATTAGCTAGTTTGATTCAAAATGGCCGACTCACCTAATTAGCTAGTTTGATTCAAAATGGCCGACTCACCTAATTAGCTAGTTTGATTCAAAATGGCCGACTCACCTAATTAGCTAGTTTGATTCAAAATGGCCGACTCACCTAATTAGCTAGTTTGATTCAAAATGGCCGACTCACCTAATTAGCTAGTTTGATTCAAAATGGCCGACTCACCTAATTAGCTAGTTTGATTCAAAATGGCCGACTCACCTAATTAGCTAGTTTGATTCAAAATGGCCGACTCACCTAATTAGCTAGTTTGATTCAAAATGGCCGACTCACCTAATTAGCTAGTTTGATTCAAAATGGCCGACTCACCTAATTAGCTAGTTTGATTCAAAATGGCCGACTCACCTAATTAGCTAGTTTGATTCAAAATGGCCGACTCACCTAATTAGCTAGTTTGATTCAAAATGGCCGACTCACCTAATTAGCTAGTTTGATTCAAAATGGCCGACTCACCTAATTAGCTAGTTTGATTCAAAATGGCCGACTCACCTAATTAGCTAGTTTGATTCAAAATGGCCGACTCACCTAATTAGCTAGTTTGATTCAAAATGGCCGACTCACCTAATTAGCTAGTTTGATTCAAAATGGCCGACTCACCTAATTAGCTAGTTTGATTCAAAATGGCCGACTCACCTAATTAGCTAGTTTGATTCAAAATGGCCGACTCACCTAATTAGCTAGTTTGATTCAAAATGGCCGACTCACCTAATTAGCTAGTTTGATTCAAAATGGCCGACTCACCTAATTAGCTAGTTTGTTTCAAAATGGCCGACTCACCTAATTAGCTAGTTTGATTCAAAATGGCCGACTCAACTAATTAGCTAGTTTGATTCAAAATGCCCGACTCACCTACTTAGCTAGTTTGATTCAAAATGGCAGACTCACCTAATTATCTAGTTTGATTCAAAATGGCCGACTCACCTAATTAGCTAGTTTGATTCAAAATGGCCGACTTCCCTAATTAGCTAGTTTGAATCAAAATGGCCGACTCATCTAATTAGCTAGTTTGATTCAAAATGGCCGACTCACCTAATGAACTTGTGTATTGAACCTGCCTTGTATATTGGCCGACTAAACTAAGTAGCTAGTTTGATTCAAAATGGCCGACTCACCTAATTAGCTAGTTTGAATCAAAATGGCCGACTCACCTAATTAGATTGTTTGAGTCAAAATGGCCGCCTCACCTAACTAGCTTGTGTATTGAACCTGCCTTGTAAATTGCCTTGTATATTGAACCAAAATGGCGCCCTATGTTACTCAGTTTCTCTGAAAACTCAAGGTCCCATTCATTTCCTATGGGAAATTTACGATTTTTGTTAGCAAAATATTTCGCCGTGGTAACTCCGATTGCTTAGAAAAGTAATAGCACACATCTCGGAGTCGGGCCGGTCGTTTTGATATAACTTTTGTGGGGGTGCACGTTACGGTACGAGCCGCATTAATGTTGA
>JBBPBX010003900.1:59972-70254 GCA_038048925.1 Garcialebias charrua | reverse complement strand
CAGAGGCGGCCGCCACTAGAGGGCGCTAGGGGCGCCGCCCCTCCTTGGAACTGCAGCTCTTCTTCTTCACCATTTGAAGATTTAATTTTTTTTATTTTTATAAAAATGAAATAATAAAATAAAAATATTTCGAAATGTATGCATATATGTTTTTAGTTGTGTATGATAAATATTTTATGAGTAACGATGAGTTGTTTGTTTCAAAAAACGTTTTCTGATTGTGACATACTTCCAGTTCCCCGCTCGGCGCCGCCTGCGGCTTTTTCATGTAATCTAATTATAACTAGCGCTAGCGCACGCGCAGTTTATGTCCCATCTGTCCAACAATATTGGACTGTACAGGTCGCATTTTCCGTCGCCCTCGAGCCTGGACTCGTCTCGTGAATCGCTACGGTTCGCCAGCTTCCGGTTTGAGACGAGGAGGGGGGGGGACCATCTCTGTTTACACAGTCAGAGCTGATCACACGCAACTAGCGACGTTGAAACAGCAGTTATTATTAATGGTGCCTTTCTACACAGGTAAGCAAGTAATAATTAGTGAGTTTAATAAATCGCTAAGCGCACATGAGCAAAGTTTGAGCTGATCTCATCTGTGTTCGGGACGTGGTGGTGTGTGTGGGTGGTTGTTGCAGTCAGTCACAGTAGCTAGTAGCTACTAGCTGTGCTCATGGTTGTGGTGTACTGCAACATTATAAAAGTTGCTACTTGCTAGTTATAAACCCGAATGTGTGAAGACGACTCCTGTCTGTCCATCTTCAGCTCATCATGAACTGTTTACTCCTCAGAGTGTCTGTCTGTGTTAGTTAACTTTTGTCTCGTTTCGTTTAGCAGCAGTTGCAAATTTTCTGATGAATAAATCTGAATGAATAAATAAACTTTAGTTTTAGTTTAGTTTAGTTAAACTTTAGTTTCATTATAAGTTGTGCTGTTGTTTCAAAGACACTCTAAACTTAAATAAATCAAGTAGCAGAAAGATTTAAGCATTAAATAGTTTGAATTTTTCATGTTATGAAACAGTGATTATATAATTATTTGAATTTAATTTTAATATTATAAAGATCACTGTGGATGGAATGCAATTGAAATAACCTGGATATTATTATTTATGTTGTATTAAGAAAGTTAAAATGTGATTACATATGTGTACACAAAGCACTTCAAGCAATGTGGAAAATGCTAAAAAAATACATAATTAATGTGCCTTCTGTACTTTCTTTACAGAAAAAAATCCACACAACACCTTCATCTCTACACACCGGCATCCAATCTACCACCTGTGTAACAGACAGGTGGTGTACAGAAGAAGATCCAAGATGTCCAGCTTAACCTTATCATGCAGCAGGTGACTTAATCCAAAAGTGAGTATTTTCACTTGTGGTGTTTTACTATTTTTAACACTGTATTGATCTGGAGAATGAAAACAGTCTCTTGCAAGTTACTAGCTTATTAACATTGAAACATTTAAGGTACATTTATATGGTGAAATGTTATATATGCTAAGATGCATTAGGAGTCAACTCAGGACCTTTAATATTAGGAATATTTAAGAGAACTCTGGTACTAAAAAAATACAGTAGATTGATTCTATTTATTTGCTCTCTCCACTGCACACCTGTAGAAGGAGGTGAGGTCTGAACTTCTCAGACCAGCTCATCTCAGCCGTCTGAGGAAGTAGAGTCTCTGATGAACTTTCGTGATCAGGCTGGTGGTGTTGTTGCTCCAGCTGAGGTTATCGTTCATGTGTACCGTACACCTAAGTACTTGTAGCTGGAGACCACTTCCACCGCAGATCCTCCTATGTTCAGTGGGGTGTGTGGGGTTTGTTTGTTCCTTCTGAAGTCCACAATCATCTCCTTTGTCTTCTTCACGTTGATGTGAAGGTTATTGTCCTTGCAGGACCCAGAGCCTCTTTATCATAAAGTGGAAGAAAAGACCCTTAGACCAGTCTGGTGGGTGACCAACTTAAGGAGACTGATATCGGATTTTAGGTCACTTCAGTTTCTTTAACAACAAACATGAACATGGCTGGCTGTGAGGGGCAAACACATGACATATAGTAGCTAAAAGACAGATGCTTAAACTGCTAAGCTTCAGCAAAAAGAGGAAAATATTGATGAGTAGCAAAACACTAGCTAAAGTAGCATTTTTTTTGCTGAAAGTATCAAAATGCTAGTTAAAAGTAGCAGAAAAGTAGCAGAACAGTAGCTAAAATCTCAACAAGATAAAAAAGAAAACAGATTTAAGAGAATAATGTTTAAGGGAAAGTTTCATATTTTGAAAGATATAAAACTAGCAACAAAAAAGTAAGCTGAAATTAGCACAAACTTAGCCTGGTTTAAACCAGACCCTTGTCCTTCACTTCGCTTTGTGCAGTGAAGGGAAATGAGAATTGAGCGGAGCTGTGCAGGAAGGCGAGGGCCAGGCTAGCACAAAATATGTAAAAAAAAAAACAATAAAGTGGTCATAGTGTTATGATTTCAAAGGTTTACCCAGTTGGTAATGAGACCCAGAACGACACAAGACGAAGAGGTGCAAAAGTAACAGTGTTTATTATTTATAGTGCAAGTCTACTGTATATAGTGTAGACATGTACAGGGATCTTCTGGATTTCCTGGAAGATGAAACAAACTGTCAGAAAGGCTTGACTAAGGCTCTTTCAAGATGATTGATCTAGTTTTGTTTGTTATTTTACAGAGAAATCCTTAGTTCCTTGAGATGAATCCCAGAGGGCGAAATGAGGCAGGCAAGTGGTTGGAGGGCAAGACACGATGAGCAGAGAACTGGTCCCAGGACCAAGATGGAAACGAGGACTGGAAACACAACAAAAAACAAGGTAAGTGTCTCTCAAAGTACTGTACTCAGAAACTGGCTAGAAGCATAAATACCATGAGTAGGCATCAATGCTCCAGCGAAGAGTACTTGACTGCAGCCTTAAGTATAGGTGGAGCTCATCAGGTGGATCACAGTAAAATAGATCATTTTTCTTCCCCATAAATCAGTTATTTAAAATCTAATCTGGAATCATTCCTCCTTGTTAGACTTCAGTTGACCTGTTTAAGTTGGGCCCAAATTTGTTATTATCTTTTGATTTATTTTTCATTGAAATTTAATTATTTGTTAGTTTATTTTTGGAACTATTAAATTGAATTATTTGGTGGATTTTTGAACACCTTTGTCCTTATTTAAAGTCCATGACCCACCATGTTTTCAAATTGCATCGCCATTAATATTTATTAGTTTATTTAAAAATAATACAGGAGCGTTTATTTATATTGTAGAGAAATAATGCAAAATGTGTTATTTCATGATTTATAGCAGATTTTAGCAGAAGCTCCGGGAAGATCTGCCCCTCTCCAAATATGGGCATTCACATCACTAAAGATTCCGCCTTGGAGTTACAGGCGGAGTTTTAATAAGCCTTCATCAACTTCCATGACCGCTGCTCTAAGAGAGGAAAAAAAAAGAGAAGCGGTTGCTCACTGATGTCTGTCATATTCTGAGCAGCATCCACGTAGACATACTAGTTTAATTCGCTTGATCGCGACAAATTCATTCATTTCCGCATCGGCTTTTTATTCTCTCCCCTGACCAGACAGGTCGGGAGTAGAAAGGCAGCCGCGGCGCGGAGCTCTGAGCGCGCGGGCTTCCCCGTGCTCTCCCGTGCTCTCCGTGCTTCCCCGTGCTCCAGCAACAAGGCTGGGACAGAACCGAGCCCCGGCACGAACTTCAAAGCTGACGCAGCGGAACGGGGAGCCAGGGAGAAGACGGGAGAAGCCGCGCGGCTCGCTCCTCTCTGGGCAGAGGAGAGGAGAGCAGCCAGCAACAGTCGCAGCGGTGTTATATCTTATTAAAAAGGTCTATAAAATAAATAAAAAATAAAAACAGAGCACTGGTCCAGCTGTACACAAAAATGCACCAGGAAATATGCAGTTTTACTCTCACTCTCATAAACCTCCATGGAAACTCATCCCTTCCTTCTGGGTGGAGACGTGACAAAAGTCACTCCACACTTCGACACTTTTCGGCCGCGTTTCCGGATTCATTCGGGACTCGGTTGTTTTTTTTTTTTTTTTTTAACCCTCGCCTGGCCCAAATGCAAAAATGAAAATAGACGAAATATTCTACTACAGTAATAGTTCAATATGGTGAATTGTTACTGTCATGGTGGGTGTTGTCCTTTAAGTCTGGACCCTCACAATTCGATTCATGTTATGAACTTGTATTACTAAAATAATAACAGAATATGATAGAAGTTGTCTAACAATTGAAAAGTGGAAGCAGAACACTCCCATTCTCTTTTCACACTGATGCCTCAAACAAGGTGAAGATGAACCATGTTTTATTAATGATAGTTTTATACAAATGGATACACCTGATATATACAAATAAAAACATGAACAAACTTACTTTACAGTATACAAACATAATTATGCATACTTCTACACATGCTTAAAAAAAATTTATGGCGCCCCCCCATAAAAAAAATCACCAGCCGCCACTGATATATATATATATATATATATATGTATGTATAATATATATATATATATATACAGGTGACCCCCGAGTTAGGAACGAGTTAGGGAGATAAGAACTGTTCGCAGCTCGATTCTGCCGTAGCTAGGGGGTGAAAATAACGTCCAGTTCGTAGGTCCTTATTCCGTTCGTAGGTCGTGGAAATACCGCTAACGGAGCCCGCGCACACATTTAAGCATGTACAGTAGTGTACTGTAATGTTAAACATTGCTATTCACATTTACAGAATAAATAAAAATATATTTTCTTACTTTGATATATAAATATATAAATATATTTTCTTACTTACCTCCCTGGGCTGCCACCTTACCGTGGTGGAGGGGTTTGAGTGTCCCAATGATCCCCCCTCCCTGGGCTGCCACCTTACCGTGGTGGAGGGGTTTGAGTGTCCCAATGATCCTAGGAGCTATGCTGTCAGGGGCTTCATGCCCCTAGAAGGGTCACCCAAGGCAGACAGGTCCTAGGTGAGGGATCAGACAAAGTGCAGCCCAAAAACCCCTATGATGAGTACAATTAATGGACTAAGTTTTCCCTCGCCCGGACGCGGGTCACCGGGGCCCCACTCTGGAGCCAGGCCCGGAGGTGGGGCACGCTGGCGAGCGCCTGGTGGCCGGGCTTTTACCCATGGAGCCCGGCCGGGCACAGCCCGAAGAGGAGACGTGGGTCCCCCTTCCCATGGGCTCACCACCTGTGGGAGGGGCCAAAGGGGTCGGGTGCAATGTGAGATGGGTGGTGGCCGAGGGCGGGGACCCTGGCGGTCTGATCCTCGGCTACAGAAGCTGGCCATTGGGACATGGAATGTCACCTCTCTGGTGGGGAAGGAGCCTGAGCTAGTGTGTGAGGTTGAGAGGTTCCGACTAGAAATAGTCGGACTCACCTCAACGCATGGCTCTGGCTCTGGAACCAGTTTCCTTGAGAGGGGTTGGACACTCTTCCACTCTGGAGTTGCCCCTGGTGAGAGGCGCCGAGCAGGAGTGGGCATACTGGTTGCCCCCCATCTTGGTGCCTGTACGTTGGGGTTCACCCCGGTGAACGAGAGGGTAGCCTCCCTTCGCCTACGTGTGGGGGGACGGGCTCTGACTGTTGTTTGTGCCTATGCACCAAACGGCAGCTCAGACTACCCACCCTTTTTGGAGTCCTTGGAGGGGGTATTGGAGAGTGCGCCTCCTGGGGACTCCCTTGTTCTACTGGGGGACTTCAACGCTCACGTGGGCAATGACAGTGAGACCTGGAGGGGTGTGGTTGGGAGGAACGGCCCCCCTGATCTGAACCAGAGTGGTGTTCTGTTATTGGACTTCTGTGCTCGTCATGGATTGTCCATAACGAACACCATGTTTAAGCATAAGGGTGTCCATATGTGCTCTTGGCACCAGGACACCCTAGGTCGCAGTTCGATGATCGACTTTGTTGTCGTCTCATCTGATCTGCGGCCGCATGTCTTGGACACTCGGGTGAGGAGAGGGGCGGAGCTGTCTACTGACCACTACCTGGTGGTGAGTTGGCTCCGATGGTGGGGGAGGATGCCGGTCAGACCTGGCAGACCCAAACGTATCGTGAGGGTCTGCTGGGAACGTCTGGCAGAGTCTCCCGTAAGACGGAGCTTTAACTCCCACCTCCGGGAGAGCTTTGAACACGTTCCGAGGGAGGCGGGGGACATGGAGTCCGAGTGGGCCGTGTTCCGCGCCTCTATTGTCGAGGCAGCTTATCGGAGCTGTGGCCGCAAGGTTGTTGGTGCCTGTCGAGGTGGCAACCCTCGAACCCGGTGGTGGACACCGGCAGTGAGGGATGCTGTCAGGCTGAAGAAGGAGTCCTATTGGGCCTTTTTGGCTTGTGGGACCCCGGAAGCAGCTGATAGGTACCGGCAGTCCAAGCGGCATGCGGCTCGGGTGGTTGCTGAGGCAAAAACTCGGGCGTGGGAGGAGTTCGGAGAGGCCATGGAGAATGACTTCCGTACGGCTTCGAGGCGATTCTGGTCCACCATCCGGCGTCTCAGGGGGGGAAAGAGGTACGAGACCAACACCATTTATGGTGGAGGTGGCGTGCTACTGACCTCAACTCGGGATGTTGTGAGTCGGTGGGCGGAATACTTCGAAGACCTCCTCAATCCTACTGGCACGTCTTCCACTGAGGAAGCAGAGCCTGGGGACTTTGGGTCGGGTTCTCCGATCTCTGGTGCTGAGGTCGCCGAGGTGGTTAAAAAGCTCCGCGGTGGCAAGGCTCCGGGGGTGGATGAGATTCGCCCGGAGTTCCTTAGGGCTCTGGATGTTGTAGGGTTGTGTTGGCTTACGCGACTCTGCAATATCGCGTGGACATCGGGGGCAGTTCCCTTGGATTGGCAGACTGGGGTGGTGGTTCCCCTATTTAAAAAGGGGGACCGTAGGGTGTGTTCCAACTATAGGGGGATCACACTCTTAAGCCTCCCTGGTAAGGTCTATTCAGGGGTTCTGGAGAGGAGGGTCCGTCGGATAGTCGAACCTCGGATTCAGGAGGAGCAGTGTGGTTTTCGTCCTGGTCGTGGAACACTGGACCAGCTCTACACCCTCAGCAGGGTCCTGGAGGGTGCGTGGGAGTTTGCCCAACCAGTTTACATGTGTTTTGTGGACTTGGAGAAGGCATTCGACCGCGTCCCTCGGGGGGTTCTGTGGGGGGTACTCCGGGAGTATGGGGTACCAGGCCCTTTGATAAGGGCTGTTAGGTCCCTGTACGACCGGTGTCAGAGCTTGGTCCGCATTGCCGGCAGTAAGTCAGGCTCGTTTCCGGTGAGAGTTGGACTCCGCCAAGGTTGCCCTTTGTCACCGATTCTGTTCATAACTTTTATGGACAGAATTTCTAGGCGCAGCCAAGGTGTTGAGAGGATCCGTTTTGGTGGCCTTAGAATCGCTTCTCTGTTTTTTGCAGATGATGTGGTCCTACTGGCTTCATCAGTTCGTGATTTACAACTTTCACTGGAGCGGTTTGCAGCCGAGTGTGATGCGGCCGGGATGAGGATCAGTTCCTCCAAATCCGAGGCCATGGTCTTGAGCCGGAAAAGGGTAGCATGCCCTCTCCGGGTCGGGGAGGAGGTCCTGCCCCAAGTGGAGGAGTTTAAGTATCTCGGGATCTTGTTCACGAATGAGGGAAAACTGGAGCGTGAGATCGATAGGCGGATAGGTGCAGCGTCCGCAGTGAAGCGGGCGCTGTACCGGTCTGTCGTGGTGAAGAGAGAGCTGAGTCAAAAGGCAAAGCTCTCAATTTACCGATCGATCTACGTTCCCACCCTCATCTATGGTCATGAGCTTTGGGTTATGACCGAAAGAACAAGATCTCGGATACAAGCGGCTGAAATGAGTTTTCTCCGCAGGGTGGCTGGACTCTCCCTTAGAGATAGGGTGAGAAGCTCAGTCATCCGGGAGGGACTCGGAGTAGAGCCGCTGCTTCTCCACATCGAGAGGAGCCAGTTGAGGTGGCTCGGGCATCTGGTTAGGATGCCTCCTGGACGCCTCCCTGGTGAGGTGTTCCGGGCACGTCCCACCGGGAGGAGACCCAGAGGAAGACCCAGGACGCGCTGGAGGGACTATGTTTCTCGGCTGGCCTGGGAACGCCTTGGGATTCCCCCGGAGGAACTGCTCCAAGTGGCTGGGGAGAGGGAAGTCTGGGCCTCCCTACTTAGGCTGCTACCCCCGCGACCCGACCCCGGATAAGCGGAAGAAGATGGATGGATGGATGGACTTTGAGATGGTCAAAGCCGACATCTTAGGTTGCCTTGCGTTGCCATGATTGTTGTCGGGCCGAGCAGCGCGGCAGCCGCCGAGTGAACCACCAGCAGCTGCTCAAGGCCTGTGTTAGCTAGCTGGCTAGCTTCTGCTAGCCAGGCCATGGGCTGGTGTTGGAGCGGCGGTGCGGCGCAATCGGCGATCAATCTGCAGCTGCTGCTCCAGCCTGAGACGTCCACAGAGCTCACAGAGCGATTCCAGCTAGTAATTAATCCATATGATGCGATCCTGGTCACCAGTTTTCAAAGGCCGGCTCCCGGCAGCTAACCTAAAATGGCGTCCGGTGTTCTACATTAATTTGTGACCGGAGACCCCCGTGACTGAACCTAAAATGGCGTCCGGTGTTCTACATTAATTTGTGACCGTGTAAACTGAAGACCTACTTCCTGCTGCCCAAGATTGCTCAAAAATGATCAGAAATGATCATTTTTATCATAATTATTATTTATAAAGCCTTTAAAACAACCACAGCTGCAACAAAGTGATGTACACATGAAATTAAGAACATTTAAACACACACACAAAAAAATATATATAAATATATCTATATTTTTTTAATACAGTAATTTCATATTTTTATTAAATATGATACGTTCGTAGGTCCCGTTGTTCGTAGGTCGATGGAGACGTAAGTAGGGGGTTTGCTGTATATGTTTTTTTATTGTTGGATGTAACTGGGACCACCTTCTAAAGGAAAGAACAAATATGTCTCATTTGTTTTAATGTCTGTCTTTACTTTAACTGAACACTTTTTTACCTTTTTCATGGCTGGTCAGTGTGTGGTCAAATAGCCACATGCGGCAAGTGAAAATATGGCAAGCCAATTTGCCATATATTTGGATCGTCAGCTTTGTGTGTCCGCTGACTCAATAAAAAGCCCAACTCACACATTAAGCACACTATTATGTCCAGGTTGGGCAGGGCCGGGCTTCTGGTTCAGCATGGAAATGACAGCTCTAGTAGTACTGTGAGAGAGATGGACCGAGATGATCGATGTTACGGAGGTGAAAATTAACTGAATGAGTGAGGTAACAGATAAAATGCACGTTTTGAGCAAACAGACAGTTAAAGTTTCTGTTATTTATTTATGTTTTGAATGATTACAACATAAAAAAATCATCCAGTGAGATGATTACAAATTTCATCTTTCTTGAAAAATAAATAAATAAAAGTTTTGTAAACCTTGAGAGTCTGCTGTGAATTAAACTCAAAGCAGTCTGCTCCTCAGATAAAGTTATTAACTGACTTTTTATTTACATTTTTTTTCTCTTTTGCTTTTAACTCAGCTTGAAATTTTGGTTTTACTGTTTTATATGTTTATTTGTTTTTATGTTGCTGTTTTATGATTTTAACAGTTCATTACTTTTACAATATCTGTTGATTTTATGGTTTTATGCTTGCATTGTGTGTGTTAGTGTACAACACTTTGGCCAACGGCGTTGTTTTTAAAGTGCTTTATAAATATAGTTGTTTTGTATATATATGAACACTTCTGCTCAGTGCCTTGAGATAACCTCTGTTGTGACTTGGGACTATATAAATAAACTGAAGTGAATTTAATTAAAAGTGTGTTTTTAATGTGTTAAAAACAAGACATTTTTCACATTTCAATAAAATTTTGAAAATGAAGCTTTTTATTGTGTATATCCTAAATAGATATGGATTAAATTTAAGTCACTTTAATTACTCATTCATTTACCACACAATCAAATAAAAAGAATTGTTTTGTTAAATTGTTTGCTTTATTTGCTTCTAAAATCAGCTGCAGTTGACATCAGAGGTTTTCGCAATTCATTATCACATCCTCATACAATTTTTAGTTTACAATCTGTTTAACACACCAACAGAATATGACAGCACAAACTGAAACTGTTATTTCCCTAAACATTACCGGTATTTACTTTTTTTTAATCATGTTAAGATCATTGAGGCATGAAAGGAAAGTACAGCTCCCATTTTAGCTACATATTTAGTATCTCTGTTAATTTATACTA
>JBBPBX010003900.1:30327-45384 GCA_038048925.1 Garcialebias charrua | reverse complement strand
CTAATATCTTAGATGTTATTACTGTTCTTCTCTTACATTTTATTGTTGGATGTAACTGGGACTCTGTGTACATAATCTCATTTCATCACATGTACCACATGTGGTGCAAATGACAATAAAGATTATCTGACTCAGACTCTGATAATTTTGCAGATGTAAACATACCTAGTGATGCCCTCTGCTGTTTGCACCACCCTCTGTAGTGCTTTCTGGATCTAACTGGTGCAGTTCCCATAACTCCCTGTGATGCAGCATGTCAGAAGCCTCTCAGTGGTGCACCTATAAACGTTAGTGGTGTTCATACCAACTTATTTAGTCTGTAACACTTTACAATAAGGCACACAAAATTTGATTAACTACTAGGGAACACCTCAGGACCAAATTAGGAGCTAATGCCCCTTTTCCACTACCGGCCCAGAGCGGCCCAGTCTGGTCCGGTCCGGTCCAGTTAGGATCGGCTCACATGCACGGTTTTGTTTCCATTCACTTACTGCAACCCTTCTGTGGGCGGGGTGTAGAATCCCACTCGTCCTACCACGTGGTGGCAGTAGTGTTACCTCAAGCTATTTACTAGCCACCACTAAACGTTAGAAGAAGAACACCCTGCAAGACCTTGTCTCACCACCTGTTGGCGGTAATGTCCCTTGAGCTATTTAATGCTCTAATATTACTTTATAGACTTTTCAGCTTGTTTTAAACCCATGTGTTTTCCATTTTGTTTCTTTATAATAAAGATTATTCTCATATATGCACAAGGATCCTGTTAACATTGCTTAACACATCGATCGCACTGCCCTGTAATCAGTTAAACTATTTTTACAGTAAGGTACAGATTAGGAATTAATTAGGTTTCAATTGGCCCTGTAATATTAAACGTTTGTATTTCATTAAATTTAAACGGTAATATTTTGTCAGGGATAATTCAAAGTCAAATGCAAATGGATAATTTGGTTTAAACTGTCCGTTAAACATTAAAAGCATGTTTCTTTAAACGTAAAAACAAAGTATTAATAATTAAATGTTTGTTGATCAGGAAACTCGTTTAGGCATCCAAGAACAGCTTCATCGGGGTTGATGTGACGTCTGTGCATCCTTGGAAAAGCTGCTGCACCACGACCCGACATCAGGAAGGATGGATGGATGGATGGATGGGTTGATGTTGACGTATTTGACGTCTGTGCATCCTTGAAAAAGCTGCTGCACCACGACCCGACATCAGGAAGGATGGATGGATGGGTTGATGTTGACGTATTTGACGTCTGTGCATCCTTGGAAAAGCTGCTGCACTACCCATGACACGACATCAGGAAGGATGGATGGATGGATGGCTGTTCAAATCTAATAATCTTTTTTCTTATGATTCTTTAAAGGTCAAATGCAAATGGAAAATATTCTTAACTTCCAGTATGTTTTTAAACAAACACTATACTGTACACACTTAACATTGTAAAATATGTTTAGGAAATTATTGTTCAATGAGACCACTTAAGAAAAAAAAGTTTATTATGAAAACTAAGAAGTGAAAAAAGCACAAAAATAAATACTGCATACACCTAAATGATTTTTTTCTTGTTGTCTCATGTGCTTCCTCCAGAAGACAAAAGTTGATAAATTCTGGTGTTGACTTCTTCGTCTTAACTGTAAAAAAAGAAAAACATGGTTACCGGTAATTCAGTCTAGAAACAGTTTTATATGTAGATATATTTTATAAGATATATATACATATATCAAATATATCAGAAACCACAAAGCAGATATTTTTCAAACCAACACAGTGTAATCACTACATGTTTATGTACACACTGTAAGCTGTTGAAGTTATTTGAATTAAAATTCGATTTTTTATAGACATAAGTGTGTCGACCTGGCTTGTTTTTTTTCTACTAGTATTTAACACATTATATCTTATATCTCAGAAACCACAAAGCAGATATTTTTCAAACTAACAAAATGTTATCACAACATGTTCATGTACATACTTTAAGCTGTTGGAGTTATTTGAATTAAAATTCGATTTTTTATAGACATAAGTGTGTCGACCTGGCTTGTTTTTTTTCTACTAGTATTTAACACATATCTTATATCTCAGAAACCACAAAGCAGATATTTTTCAAACCAACAAAGTGTAATCACTACATGTTTATATACACACTGTAAGCTGTTGAAGTTATTTGAATTAAAATTCGATTTTTTAATAATTTATTTTCGTAGCACATGTGATAGGTTTGGAAGTAGTCAAAACAAATCAATTTAAATCCAGCAGATTTGACCACAACGTGACATTATTGGACTTGTTAACCTGAGGAACCCTCGTGGTATAAAGCCAGCTATGAATTATATTTTTTAAGCTTTTATTTAGCTACATTTAAAAGAAAGAACGCCGATCGACCCCACCCGCGCGTGCATGTGATGTGCACGTGTCGACCTACTTTGTTAAATCCAGCTGATTTGACCACAACGTGAAATTATTAAGGAACTGTTAAGCTCAAGCACCCTCTTGATATAACGTCAGCTATGAAATGTATTTTTTAAAGCGTTTATTTAGCTACATTATAGAAATAAAGACGACTCACGTGCGCGCGCGGGCGCGCGCGTGCACGTGGCGAAACTACTTTTTTTAATCCTGCCGTTTTGACAACAACGTGAAATTATTAAGGAATAGTTCGGCTTAAGACACATGTTTGCTGTAATTTTAAATACAAATAATTGTTTTTACCGTGTTAATCTTGTAAAGTCCTTCGGTGTTTGCTCCCTCACGGCAGCCACTTCCTCAAACTCAGTCCAGCCTCCTCCCCACGGTTCGGGGCCAGCCGGCCTCGGACCTGCTCTGAGATGAGTCCGGAATGTTGGCGCGGCGCCGCGCATCTGTTAGGTGGAAATGCTCTCCAACGCGCGTTTGGCACGCAAATATGACGTCACATCCGACCCGGGCCACCAAGTGGAAAAGGGGCATAATGGGTAGTTAACCAGTACTTACTGGGGAACACACAGCCAAGCCTTATTAGTGGACTACTGGTTAGTTACCTTGTAAATGAAGAGGAACTAATCAATAACTAATGGGTAATTGCCAAACTACCCATTAGCTCCTGATTTGTTCAAATCAGGAGCTAATGGGTAGTTAACCAGTAGTTACCCATTAGCTCCCGATTTGTTCAAATCAGGAGCTAATGGGTAGTTAACCAGTAGTTACTGGGGAACACACAGACAAGCCTTATTAGGGGACTACTGGTTTGTTGTCACCGAAATAGAGGATACATTTTCCATGTGCGTTCTGAATAAACCCTGCACCATTCAACCTTTATTTATTCAGGAAAATCTCATTGAGCCTCGTGGGCTCATTTACAAAAGCGACCTCTATAAACTAAAGTGACCAGTGAGGTCACAGCTCGTAATTGTAAAAAACCTGTTTCCTAGTGATTACTGAATTTATTGGACTTTCTCTTTTGTAAATCTATTGATGAAAGACATGATCAGTTTTAATAATAATAATATAATAATAAACTTTATTTGTATAGCACCTTCCTACAATGCCTTGCATTGACCAAGGTGCTTAACAGGATAAAAAGATGAATAAACTGGAACAATAAATCAATGAAAATAGAATAAGAAACAACAGCAATAAAAGAAGGCAATGGAAATAAAAAATGCTACATACTAAAATAACACAAGTAATAAAAGTTACACACTGAAAG
Organism: Garcialebias charrua; assembly: GCA_038048925.1. NCBI lineage: Eukaryota > Metazoa > Chordata > Actinopteri > Cyprinodontiformes > Rivulidae > Garcialebias > Garcialebias charrua. Next base: position 41,692 of record JBBPBX010003900.1, on the reverse strand, counting down.
CTTTTTTGAACAAGTGGAAATAAAAAGGCAATGGAAATAAAAAATGCTACATATTAAAATACCAAAAGTAATAAAAGTTACACACTGGAAGCTTATTTGAACAAGTGGAAATAAAAAGGCAATGGAAATAAAAAATGCTACATATTAAAATACCAAAAGTAATAAAAGTTACACACTGAAAGCTTTTTTGAACAAGTGGAAATAAAAAGGCAATGGAAATAAAAAATGCTACATATTAAAATACCAAAAGTAATAAAAGTTACACACTGGAAGCTTATTTGAACAAGTGGAAATAAAAAGGCAATGGAAATAAAAAATGCTACATATTAAAATACCAAAAGTAATAAAAGTTACACACTGAAAGCTTTTTTGAACAAGTGGGTCTTCAGTCTGGTTTTGAACAGAGTCAGATCAGAGGTGGCACGCAGCTCAAGGGGGAGGCTGTTCCAGGCTTTTGGGCCGGCAACAGAAAATGACCGGTCTCCCCATTGTTTGTACCTTGAGCGAGGCACCTCCAGCAGGTGTTGACTGGCAGAGCGTAAATCTCTGCCGGGCTGATGGGCTTTCAAAAGTTCTGAGATGTACAGAGGAGCAAGTCCATTCAGAGCTTTGAAAACAAACAGGAGCAGCTTGAACTGTATCCTGAACTGAACCGGGAGCCAGTGTAGAGAGGACAGGACAGGAGTGATGTGTTCATATTTTCGTGTGTTGGTCAAAAAGCGCGCGGCAGAGTTCTGTACAAGCTGTAAACGGGAGATGGAGGATTGATTAATACCAACATACAAAGCATTACAATAATCAAGTCTGGAGGTCACAAAGGCATGGATGGCCTTCTCCAGATCACCACGGCTGAGAAATGACTTGACTTTGGAGAGCAGACGGAGCTGAAAGAAGCTGGTCTTGACAACAGAACTGATCTGTTTATCAAGCTTTAAGTTGGAGTCAAGCTGCACTCCAAGATTTCTGACCACCGGGTTGAAGTGGGGGAGGGGAAAACCAACACTGGGACTGGGAAGGATGTTGCTGGTGTCATCAGGTGCACCAAATAAAATGCATTCAGTTTTATCTGTGTTTAGGTGGAGGAAGTTTTGAGAGAGCCAGTGCTTAATGTCATTTAAGCAGTTGACAAGAGTGTTTGAACTGAGTGAGGGGTTGGGAGTGACTGGCAGATAGATTTGTAAATCGTCTTCATAAAGTTTTATAATGTTGTACTGTCTTCTTAGCTATGTCTGACTATCACTTAAAGGTGCTATGTGTAACTTTCTGTAGAGCGCAAAACTTAGAAATATTTTCAACAGGCAAAGCATTCTGATCCCTCCCACTCAGAGCCAATGGCTCAGAGGGGGAACAGATGGCTCTGCTCCCACTTGCTCTGCTGAAATTCAAATTCAAGCTCTGTTTTTATTGGCTGGTTACAAACTCTGTTTTTATTGGCTGGTTAACGGCAGGTCACTCTGTGTTTTTAGTGGGTTTTTTTTTCATTCATTCAAGTTTATTTGAACAAGGACAGCACAATAAACAATGTTACATGTTAAAAACGAAGCAACCGTTGTCTTGTACACAGGATTTCTAGCCATAGGCTAATTTGCAAACCCAGTCCTTGGTTGGACTTTTATATAAAAACAGCTAAAATAAAATTAAAATTTAATTAAGATTAAACAGTTCCCTATATAAAAACATCTAAAAAAAATAAAAATTTAATGAAGTTTAAATGGCTTACAGTTCCCTCACACACACACAGCTGCTCCTCTGTCCCTATAGGATTCAGTGTTCACAGATTTGGTTTTGTTTCAACCATTTTTTCACCTGGGAATTAAAACCTCTAAGATCAGTCAATGTTTTTATTGCTGATGGTAAACTGTTCCAGATATGAGGACCTTTAAATGAGAAGGAGCATTGACCAAATGATGTTTTGTATTTTGTAGGTTTACAGTCTCCATCAACTGCACCTCTTGTTGCAACTCCTGAGCAGCTGTTTTTATAAATGCTGATAGAGAAGCAAGGGGACTATAGTTTTTTTCAGAGATTACTTTGTCTAACATCAGTCTGTCAGTAGATAGTGCCAGAGTGAAGAAATATGTTAAAAACATATTGTTAGAAAAGTTACAGACTGCACTACAAAGTTACATAGTGCAACTTTAAAGAGTACCACATCATTGCCTGGATGTTATTTTGTTCAGTGATGTAGTGAAGCATCATACCAAGTACTTACTGAGGAACCAATCATTATTTAATCGCTACCTGACCATTGTCTACTGATTTATTCCTGTTGTAACAAACCAGTAGTCCCCTGATAAGGCTTGGCATGTGTACTGTCCAGTAAGTAAGACATTGTTCTCCCTCCTTCACCGTTCTGTCTCATCTCCTAACTCTCTACCCTCTCACATGGTTTCCACAGAATTTTGCAACTCCCTGATGTCATATTTCAATGAAAAGATTATTTCAATTCATAAACACCTTGGACCAAATACTGCCCCCAGCATCTATGTTGAACTCCCCCCTCCCTCCCTCCCTCCCTTTCTCTGTCTTCTCCCTCCCCTCTGCTGATGACATTGCTGACATTATCAGCAAGTCCAAGTCCTCATCCTGTCAACTTGACCCATTTCCCACAGTTCTTGTTAAATCCTGTCTCCCGTCTCTGCTCCCTATCATCACTAATATCATCCACTCCTCCCTAACCTCTGGCATTGTTCCCACAGCCTTCAAATCTGCTGCCATCACCCCCATCATCAAGAAACCAGGGGCCTCATGTATCAACCGTGCGTGCGCACAAAAAACTTGCTTACGTCACTATCCACGCAAAACCCCGTATGTATCAAAACTGAACTGAACGTGAATATGTGCGCATCCAGGTACATTTCCACGCCAGCTCCCCTGTTGGCGTACGCACGTTTCTGTGGTTCTTGTTCCTTTGGCGACACTTACAGGTGATTCAGAGAAACTGAAGCCCCACAGTCTGTGGTTGACTTTAAGAGCGGCTTGAAGACCTTTCTTTTCAACCGAGCATACTCTACTCCTCATGATTCTACTTTTGATCATAGCTGATACTGTTGTTGATTTTAATTGTTTATTAAATGTTTTATTGACATTTAATTCTGTTGCACCTTGTAGCACTTTGAGATTTTCATTAATGAAAAGTGCGTTATAAATTGAATTCATTATTTTATTATTATTATTATTATTATTATTATTATTATTATTATTATTATTATTATTATTATTATTATTAACTGTTCATGATGTGAAAATGATTAATATTCCCATCAAACACACGATTAACAAGTATTACATCCACATGACGCAGTTAAATAAAGCACGCGCAAAGTTGTGCCAAAAATAAATTTAACAGGAACGGATTCATTCAGCCTTACTGGAGGATATAATAAATACGTAGTGTAACACGCAGAGCATTCATTTATAAACAGATATAATTTTCTGATCTATGATATGGCTTATCAGCCGTTTTCAGAAATAATCATTTTTCAGTTTGGCACTGCTGCGCTCTGGAGCAACACAGGTGCATCACGCGTGCACATGAGAAGCAGCAGCGATCAAACTGTTCCACAGGAGCTTTGTTGAGGGAGCTGGCAGGTCGATCGGGACTGTGCCATTCCAGTCCACACAAAGCCGGATCATGTCCAATAGAATGGTCTCATCTATATGATTCCAAAGGCTGAGTGGTCGCGCTTTGGAGCGCGCGCGCACCCTCACACGGCAGCTGGAGGTGATTCATAATCTGCGTTTATTGTAGATTTCTCCAAAATGACACGTGAAAGTACACCATATATAACTTGTTGGAGAGTAACAGCTTCACAGACAAACAGATTGCGCACAAGGCTGTGGCGCGCGCTGCGCGCAGCGTTTGGAGACTCCAACATCACGTCATGTCATGAAAACTCTCCACTGAGACGCACAGACCCGTTTCTTCATGTCATCTATTAAATAAACAAAGATCTATGTTCAACCAAACATCCAAGTTCCTCTGTGTTTACAGTAATTATGGTAATAAACTCGTGCGCAAAGTTAATATTTTCACTCAGAATGAATGGATGAGCCGTTGCGCACCAAAGCAGGGTGCGCGCACACACAAATACCGACACACAATCACTCGTTCTTTGCGTGATGAACACATTTTATTACTATTCTTACTTAGGATTTTTTCCTCACTCATATTATATTAAATTCATTATTTTCCTGAATCTAGAAATGATTTCTGATCGCGCAGGGATCAAACAAACATGTCCTTCACACATGCAGGAAGTAATTTGCATCTGTTTAACATATGTAAATGAAGGCGTGTCAGGGGAGGTGTCTCACGTGCGCTCAGTTCCACGTTGGTTGTGATGTACAAAAGGAATGTGCGTGGATTCCGGTGTACGCACAGTTTGATACATCTGGATTTTTTTGTGCGTACACACTTTTCTGGATTTGACCGTATGTCACTTTTCAGTAGGAAATCCACGCAAGTCTTTGTACATGAGGCCTCAGGTCTTGACTTTACCAACTGCAGTAATCTTCGTCCAATCTCCAATCTGCCCTTCATCTCCAAAATTCTTGAAAAAGTTGTTTCTAGTCAACTTCACTCTCCCCTGTCCAACAATAACATTTATGAATAGTTTCAATTCGGTTTTCGCCCCCACAATAGCACCGAAACAGCTCTAATAAAAATTACAAACGACCTTCTTCTTGCTGCTGACTCTGGTCTTCTGTCCATCCTCATTCTCCTTGATTTAAGTTCTGCCTTCGACACCATCTGTCATTCTATCCTCCCCAACAGACTAACCTCCATTGGCATCTCAGGTACTCCGTTAGACTGGTTCAATAGACCTTTTACCAGTTGACGTCATCGCGCATGCGCACTCGCATTTTTCCAGAATTTTCCGGAAGCTGGGGATAGCGCGTCAATACTACTCTAGTGTTTTCATCACTGGCAACGGTCGCGGTGGGGAAATATGACTTTTATTGTGTTTATAATTGTTCCAGGCAACGTAAACGAGTAAAAGAAAAAGGTGAGACTTGTTCGTTTTACAACGTCCCTCTAAGAAAGTCGAGTAAAGCAACTAAAAGAAGTGGCTTCAAGCGCTTCGCCGGCAGGACTTCACCCCGACACAAAGCACCAACGTGTGTAATCAGCATTTTTTATCTGGCATGGCCATTAATGGACCAAGCTCCGTGGATTACATTCCTACATTACATCTTGGATATGGGAAACAGACAAAACAGAGAACAACCTCCCGCAGCAGAATGCTACTGGACAGTTGCTAAGCTAGCAGCTAGCTAGTTCTACTAGACCTGGCTGTACCTCAGTCCACTGCCTGTGTTGAAGTTTCAACCTGTTTCAACCTGCGACATGCAAGGAGATTCTTCCTTCAACCCCCCTGAAGAAAGAACAGGTGAGTAAAATGTCATCATCAAACATGCAGCTAGCTCTATAAAAATGAACAGACCACTGCACTGTTAGCCTGTTATCATTTGAACTCTTTCTGCGTTGAAAAAATATACAGTAGTAGTTTCCACAAGACAAACATGTTTTATTAACATTATTTGAGGTCTGACTTTAAAAACATTTCAGCCATTTCTCTGTTTCTGTAAGTTATTCGCACAGTTTTGCTGGGAGCATCGGTGACATGCTGTCACAGAAAAAAAAAGCAATCCTGTCATCAATGTGTATAAGCATACAGTTTAACTATACATAAGACTGTTTTGTTTATTGTCAAATATGAATTAATACTTTGTTTTACAGCAGCAACTGGCCACCAACTCCTTGCTGACAAAGGGTTTGATGTCAAGTCAGAGGTGGAAAAAGGGAAGCTAGTCTGAACCTGCCCCATTTTCTGCATCCAGCATCCAGACACAAGCAGTTCACTGAGGAAGAGGTATGTATTGTACAAGGAGTGTTGTGGCCTTTTTTAGCACTAAGTGCAATAAAGTAAAAATATCTTTGTAAATACAGGTGTTTCCGGCAGCGTCTAACTGGCCCGGCGGGGCACAAAGATTTGCTTGCCCGCTGGGCCGACACACATTTATGGACCTGTCAGGCCTGTCATGATCCAAATATATATATTTTAAAACATTATGTCGACCGTGACATCACATTGGTTGAAGTTTTTGAAGGACATCACGCTAATCCAATGAAAACTCACAGCACTCCTCAGCTGGCTGAGTCATTCCCTCCCCAATTAGATCAAATTTATATACTGTATTCAAATCCATGTTTATTACAGTGATTGATTAATGAAATAGTCCACACATCCCAAAACACATGGATTGTAGTACATTAAATATAGACATGAACACACCAACCTTTAAATACTGTATAAAGCAACTGTGCTCTAATTTGACTTTTAGTGAAGTGGAACTTTTGTTTAGTTAATTTTTTTGATCTGTTAATATACAAATGCTGTTTTAGTCACATTTTATGATTTTGAATCTCACTAGATAAAGAAAGAGCGTTTACAACAAAAACAGGTCAGTCTCTCTTATCATGGTGACCTAACCAGGCCGAAAGAAAATCCTCTTAGTGACTCTGCTGTTGTCAGATCTGTTCTCTAGTTTATAGTCCAGCTCTCTGGTCATCCAATGACTTAGCACCAGAACCCCATAAACATTAAATATTAGCAGGTTACTTTCTGTCCTTTAACAAGTGAAATGACAAACACAAACACATCTTCTGGTATGTGTTGTTTCTGTTTGTGACTTATATAAATAATGTGTGTGCAGTGAACCATTCTTCACTGCATGACTGTTTGCGTGTATCTGCCTCAATTAAATCTGATTCTGCTTGTGAGACATTTAAAGATGTTTTGAACTTCTGGCAGGTCTCTCTGATGGCGTGGAGACTGGACAGGGGCCGCGTCGTCAGCTACTTCATCTGCCGGAGGGTCTGGATCGAGAAACCGCAGCCAGGGGCTTTGAGCATACCTCAAAAGAAAAAAACATGGTTTTAAAATCTAGACAAAATAAAGGAATTAAAGAAACATACAGATAAGCGTTAGTGGTTTTTAATGTTTACTACTACAACCTGCAATAGGTCAAGAATGGCTCCACGCTCAAAATGTCCTTGTGAAGACCAGCCAGCAGTGATGGTGGGCTCATTCCGGTCATCAGGATGTCGTGGGTCAAAACGCAGGCTGTTCAGCGTTCTCCTGGAAAACTTCTCGAAGCAGATGCCTTAAATGACACCAACATGAAAAATGTGGTTTATATCAAACACATATTAGCAAATCTGTTTGTAGAAGTGTTTTGTTGTTTTTAAAAAAAAATGTCCAAAAACTATTCCAGATCTTACAATTGTAGAAAACATTTAAAACAGTGCATATGTCATTGCATTTATTTCTTATCTAGTGCCACTAGAAAACAATTAACAATAATTAACACAATACAATAAACTACAATTGTACAATGTTGAATAGTTTTTTGACTGGAATAAGACAAAAAAAAGTGATATTGTATTATTCCAGTTGTTGGTGAAGTTTGACTGAAAGTCACCTTTGTGTTATAAGCGTAATATGAAATTTCTTCAGGAACACTGATTAAACTCACTTTAAAACTTGCAGCTCATCCAAGTAGCAGGTTCGTTTTGGCTGGTCCCTTCCATGTACAAGGTAACTGGGTGCAGGTTGGTTTAGAATGTATTTCCAACATGGTTGCAGCCACCTCCTCTGCAAAAACAAACACAATATACAACCATATTGTGTGTATCATGGAATTCACATGCAAAATATGTAGTTTGTAATATATTTAAGATCCCTACTTAGGCTGCTACCCCCGCGACCCGACCCCGGATAAGCGGAAGAAGATGGATGGATGGATGAATGTATGGTAATATATTTAAGATTTTCACACATTTTACATCTAATAAAGTGTAAGCTGTATAAACAGCGTGTCAAAAGTGCAAAAGTAAATACGTTCTCAAAGATAATTAAATTTTCCCAGGAAAGCTAATAAATGTATCTCTTGGGATAGTTCTTATTTTTCACATCACAACATCACCAATTGTCTCAGGTTGTATTTAAGACATAGTTTACAGAAATCAAATAAGAAATAAGGACGCTGTGAACATTTGTGTGACTGACTCAAAGTCATGTTTTTGTTTACATACTGTGCTAATACTGACGGCTCTTATGAAGACATGGCGCTAGTTATAGCAGCTAACAGAAGATGTTAAACCTGTAACAATAACCAAATCAGTCTAAATATCAGAAGTATTGGCGTGAGAAATTTAAAACATTTATTTCTGACGCTTGGATATACAGGTTGTTGACAACGACACACAACGACTCACCCTGCTGGACATTCGCAAAAAGCCTGAAGGATTTCCCCATTTTCCATCAGCGCACACAATCACCTCCTCTCGTATCCGCGGCACGATGTTCAGGAATTTTGACCAGTGGTTGTCCACTATTTTAAGAAACCAAGCTTCTAAATTACTACTCGCCATCATTAAAGCTACCCGGCTCCTTCCTACTTACCCCCAACATCCGGTTTCGGCTTTTTGCCGTCCAATCAGAACGCTCGTTTCAGGCGAGCTTTGCGTGACGACGTCAACTGGTAAAAGGTCTATTCTTATCTCTCCGACCGCACTCAATTCATTCAGATTAAATCCTTCCGTTCCCAGTCCTCCCCTGTCTCCACGGGTGTCCCCCGAGGCTGTCCTCGGACCGCTCCTCTTCATCATTTACCTCCTACCTCTAGGTCACATCTTCAGGAAATATGGCGTCCATTTCCACTGTTATGCTGATGACACACAGCTTTACTTGTCAACAAAACCAAACTCCACCCACCCACCCTCCATCCTCACCGACTGTCTCAATGAGCTAAATCACTGGTTTTCTAACAATTTCCTTCAACTAAACAGTAACAAAACAGAAATCATTCTTGTTGGTACCAAAAACTCTATTTCAAAATCAGAACATCTTCTCGTCCCCCTTAACAACTCTCTGCTATCCCCCTCCCCTCAGGTCAAGAGTCTCGGTGTCATCCTCGACACCACTCTCTCCTTCACTTCACACATCAACAATGTTACTCGGTCTGCCTATTTCCACCTCCGTAATATTAACCGTCTCCGTCCTTCTCTCACACCCCGCTCCACAGCCATCCTGGTGCACAGTCTTGTGACTTCCCGTGTTGATTACTGCAACTCCCTTCTCAATGGCCTCCCCAACAAATCTCTCCACAAGTTACAGATGGTCCAGAACTCAGCTGCCTGTGTCATCACTCAAACCTCCTCCTATAACCACATCACTCCTGTCCTGCAGCAGCTCCACTGGCTCCTGGTTAAATCACACATCATCTTCAAAATTCTACTTCTCACGTTCAAATCTATCCACAACCTTTCCACTCCTTATCTATCTGACCTCCTACAAATCTCCATCTCATCACGCTCTCTCAGATCCTCCTCTTCACTACATCTCCATGTACCCTCTGCCCGCCTCTCCACCATGGGGAGCAGGGCCTTCACCTGCTCTGCCCCTCACCTCTGGAACGCTCTACTGCCAGACCTTCGAAACACCACCTCCCTTTCCCTGTTCAAGACTGCTCTGAAAACACATCTCTTTAGACTAGCTTATCGTTAATTTTACTAAATGTATTTTAAATTATTTTGTATTTTATATTCTTTATGTATTTTATATTTCAATTTGTTACTGCTGATGTTTGAACTGTGTTTGTTTGTTAAGTGTCCTTGGGTGTCCTGAAAGGTGCTTTTGAATAAAATGATTATTATTTTTATTATAAGTACTGGTTAACTACTCATTAACTCCCAATTTGTTTCTCTTTGGTTTCCTTGGTAACCACCCATTAGTTCATGATTAGTTCCTTTTCATTTACAAGGTAACTAACCAATAGTATTAATAAAGTTTGGCTGTGTGTTCCCCAGTAAGTCTACGGTAGTTAACTACCCGTTAGCTCCTGATTTGTTTCTGATTCGTTCCTGAGGCATTCCCTAGTATTTAATCAAATTATGTGTACATATTAAAGTGTTACTCTTTAGTCTTCTTAGAAAGTAGAGTCTTTGTCTGGCTTTCTTGATCTGATGTATAGTAAATAGCAACATGTAAAAACTAGTTTTTCCTGACCAATTTATGATTAAGGGGAGAAAAAAAAAACAATTGAGTTTCATCAGTATGCTTTTTGTTTCATTTGATCACATCAAGCCTGTTCACCCTTGGGTAAAGTTGCATTTCTATTTTGGAGCCTCTACTGATTTCAAAGGCATTTTCTTTTGTGGAATATGAAGTGAAAATTGCATTCACCAATGTGTCTCACAAATATATACATAATCAAAACACAGGAGGTGAGAAAACTGTGTTAGATTGTGTATTTGCACCAAACCTTTGTTGCTTTTCTGCAAAAAAAAATCTGCCTGTGCAATATCAAGTCTGGTATGTACAGTTTGCAGTGTGTCATCCTAATTTCAAAGCAGTCCGTCGGGAGAAAAACAACGAGTTAGGGCAGGGATTGAGATGAATGTGTTGATAAAGGGAAACAACAAAACATTTGTTTTAATCTGGAATAGCAATAGGGGATATATTGTTTTATTTTCAGGATCAGTGATTGCTTCTGCAGAATCAGTACCCTAGGTTCAGAGAGTAAAGTGCGCTGCAGAATTCAGCTGGCTCAGTATTATGTAGCACATCACGCATAATACTGTGTTACCTTACATTTATTTTAACTTCCAGAAAAGAAAGGAATTGTTGAGCTGCTATTTGTTGTGATTTACTGGTAGAACTGCCAACAAATAGGTCAACTGTAGGATATTTAAACATAAAACAGACAGTGTTCATTTTTCTCTCTCCCTTTAGTGATTGGTAATGCTTCAGACATACTGGTGCAGTTTTTTTGCAGTAGATTCCAGTGTTTTATTAATTCGAGATAGTCAATACTGTATTCAATTTTTTTTAGTTAAGAGCCTCTAAATTGGAAATACTGTATTATCAGTAATACATATGGCTGAAATACATAATGTAGATGCACCTTGTATGTATCCAGTACTTATTGGGTACTCATCAGGTACATACCTGGTACTTACTGCATTTGTCGGACTGTTGAGAGTTGCATTTTATAATATTTATGTATTTTATATTTCAATTTGTCGCTGATGATGTTTGAACTGTATTGGTTAAGTGTCCATGGGTGTCCTAAAAGGCGCTTTTAAATACAATGATTATTATTATTATATTATGAGACATTTTAGGTTTCATGTGGGGTGTAAAAACAATAGCCTGCACTCCCCTGTCATTATTGGTTAGGTACCTGTGGTTCTGTATGCATCAATAAGAGGAAAAATTCCCATTCTATTGGTGAAATAACATTCCTTTAACATGTCTATTCATGTGGCTATGCAACAAGGCAACACAACAGTTAA